>OENT01001032.1:0-60709 GCA_900239685.1 Rotaria macrura | reverse complement strand
AATTACATTTCATTTATTATCTCCTCATAAAAGAAAACCTCTCGTATCCGGTAAAATTGAGCCAATAAAACCAATTAAAAAATCTTGCTTACTTCAAATTAATGGAACAATCAAATATCTTGGTAATGCTCATCCGTTATTTATTATCAATCTACCGTCACGTTCTGATCGACGGACACATTCCATATCACTTGTACAAACCTTGGATCTCGAAGCGTTTATATTTCCAGCCTATTCAATTGATTCAATCGAAATCGTAACACGAAATGAAATTCGTAAAATGTCATTTTTAAGCCTACCAGAATTAGCTTGTTGGGCAAGTCATATGCGCGTGTGGATAACTATAGTTAATGAAAAATTTTTAGATACAAATAATCATTCATGGTTTGTTATATTTGAAGATGATATTGATCTCGAAATCGACACACTTAGCATTATGAAATCCTTTCCGAATTCGATATGGAATAATGCTGATTTAATTTATCTTGGTCATTGTGGTAATCCACCTGGAAGAATAGTATATCAAACACCAAAGCATATCTATCGTGTTCATGAAGCTCTTCATCCAGGTTGTACACATGCATATGCAATTCGAGTGAACGTGGCAAAACAATTGATTCATTTGTTATCAGAACCTGCAAGACCACTCGATAATTTGATAGCTGAACTTGCTAGTAATAGGAGAATCAATGTTTTTAGTATACATCCACCACTAGCAATGCAAAAACCAGTTTCGAAAACCAATCCTTCAGATATCAATCGAATAGATCGGCAATCATTTGCTTATCATATTCAATCATGGATTTATTATTTTATTCAATGGTGGAATGGTGTAGAATTTTATGACAAATTAAGTCAATCAACATTAGAAAAAGCTAACATAACAAAAGCAATTTATTGGAGAATATTGTATGAAAATGGTATATGGAAACATGAAATTTGAATTTATACGATAGACTTTTAAGCTTCACTAGATGAATAAACATTATTTTGCTTTGCTTCGATCTTAATAAGTAAATAGTTCAATGTTATATCTATATATGAGCCTTTCCCCATTTATGACAACGCATTCAGTCGATTTACTACAATATTAGCGTATGATATCAAATATTATGACTGCAATCTTTCTAGAAATTCATGTCAGTGTTCTTGTATTTTTTTTAATGCAAATTCAAAAACATTAAACATGAACAAGTAATGTAAGTAGCGATGGGACGACTGACGATCTCGATACTTAATCGAATCGAATTATTCAAGGAGCACAAAAATCGAAGGAACACAAAGTCATTTTTAATCATTTTCTTTTTTAATAGAATTTCTTTACATGACAATTAATGTCAGTCTTTGTTATATCATGCATCTAGCTTAAATAAATGATGTTATAGCTAATTATTCATTCACTAAGTGCACACTTAAAAGTTTTCTCAGGCCTATATTTCACAAAAAAAACATATGAACTCAATATTTCTATTGTGTTACTCTAATTTTCTCGAGTTATCACATGTTAGTAGCATGATTTGAACTTTGCTCTTAATTTGCAAGTATCTTGATACAACGCCAGATTTAAGCACTCGAAAGTTTTCTCGTAATAACTATACAAAAAAGTAATAAAATATGAAAATCATTTCACAGTCACTTGAAATGACATAAAGATACATGAAGGACTTTGTTGAATTTCTAACTTGTTTTAGATAGTAAAATATTTCTTTAGTAATAAAGTCTTTCGTACAAATGTCTATATAATAATCCTACTAAACATTACCCATGTAAAATACATGGCGAAATTTATAACAATTAAATTCATTAGCTCATTTAAAAAGAAAAATATAATCTAAAATCTCAGTCACTATACAAGCCTATGAACCCTAAATATATGAATTCTAAAAGAATACATATTGGAATGATTTACAATAGGAATAAAAAAAATCAACACATTTTAACGATTCAAATATTGTGATGGATGGATATTTCAATTGTATCCTTTATTGATTATACTAGATATTATTCTCTGAAAGATGAAAGAAAGATAATCAACATTCTGTTTCTCGAGTTTACACTTGAGATATTGAAAATAGCATGAAAGTATTAGCAAGTAATTCATTTATATAATTTCATCATTTCAATGACATTGAATAAAATATTTCTTCTTTGAAATGTTTCACATAGTTATAAGATTGATTTATGTTAAGTCATTGAAGATTGTTCTAATCATAGTAGTTCAATCCATAAAATTATTGAAGAACTCTCATCATTGTTATTTTTTCATTTAAAAGACATAGTTCACTGAGACAACCCATCCATATATAGAACGATGAATTATTCATTACGAATTGCAATACTTCTAGTAGCTATATAATGACAATGATTTCTAAATAGAACAAATATCACTAGATAGAAACTAGATGATTAAACGCAAGAAAATCAATACGTTAAGTGTGCAGAGTTTTCAAATTCAACTATCAACAGACTATAAAACTTAGATCAAGTTCCAAGATTCTAGGCATAGTCATCTTTACATATTGTCTTAACATCACCGCTGCTTCTCGATGATAAAAAGAAGTCTTCGCTGGCTTCGATTTTAAAACTTTCATCATCAATTTCAAGAAGGCCAAGTCTAACCTTTAACATTACTATATAATATTACGCCTTACTTTCAAAAAAAAGTATGATTTGTAAATATTAAGATATATATATGATCAATTTTTGCTGAGACTTGAATATATTTGAAATTCAATTTATTTTTTCAGTTTTCGACGTTTATTATCGATAACCAGAGCATACTTAAAGGAGATATCAAATAAGTGATCATTCAAAAAAAAAACTACAGTAAGTTGTAATTACACTTACAGTAGTAATTCTGATTCTTCTAACGTCGACAGCCTTTTTCTTGATTATTAATTTGATATCTTTCGTTTTGTTCGAAACTCCATATTGAGTGTCATTTTTCAATTTTCACAATTTGAATCTAATTATAACAACTCTTTCTTTTACTATTCTGTTGAATTATGACGATAACAAGCAATCAACTTTGAAATAGAGATTGGCAAATATTGTACAAAGAGCAATATTGTCAAAGAAACCTTCTGCTATCATTCTCTATTGATTCAACATTAAATTTATTTATTGCGGTTTCCTGAAGAAACATGAAATTCTGTTATCTATTTATTCCACGTTCCTAACGGAAATTCATCCAAATTCTACAATTTTATATCAAGTAACATGTTTAGATTATCTCAGTTGATTGTATAACTTATACATGTAATTACATAAGACAAATGTTCTTTGTTTATACTTCTTATTTTAAGTGAAATAGATTAATCTTGGTTTAAGTTTATTCATGAAATAATAGAACGCGTTTCAATATCTTCGGTGAACTTTGTTGGGCCCTAATTTCGAATATAATATTACGCAAATATCACTAAAACGATTATCTCATCGGGACATTTCAGTGTCATTTGTGATTAAATAACTCAGTCAATAAATAAATGGTAATTATCGTTCGAAGCTCCGAATGAAAAAAAGAGAATACAAGAAGCTTTTTAGCAGAACATCAGTGACTATGAATAATGTTGATTTCTCCTAGAATATCATCGATGATTCAAATAAGCTATGAGCGTGATAAAAATACAGAATAGCCTGGGGTTCCAAGCAAAAGAAAAATGTTAGAATAGCCCTTGAGAGAATTGAACAGTTTACATATTTCTCTTCAAGTTGAATAGCCTACTTTTCAAAGTTTCCTTCAGACTATTTGCAGCAACAAATGTTGCCTGTCAACGGGGTGATCAATGTAATGCTCGCAAGAAACGACATTTTATGCACATGCACTATACGAAACCAGGTCAACAGATTGATAAGTGAGAGTTCTGTACTGAAGTATGTGTCAGATCTTCGACTTTATTTCGAACGATCTACAACAATCATTTGAAATGAGGTCAATACAATTCACGATACCATTTGGAAAAAGTATCAGAATGATTTTTTCAATATCATAAGTATATCTTTTTGCTAGATTTTAACAATAGTATATCAAATCGTGACGTTAAATTTACAATTGAAAAAGTTACCTTGAGTAAATATCTTCACAAAAATTGTAGTCTCAATAAAGTATAACGAGATTCCGTGATATGACCTGGAACAAGGAAGTGTTTATGTGATTAAGTGTTAAGAATAGACATATTCTATTCAAATAAGTCAAGCGTAGTTGTTAATTGCATGCATTCTACGTGAATTTTTAATACTTTCACATCCAAACTTTTTAGCCTATGCATACAAGTGGCAGTTTGTCATTTCAATTACTAATTTTTTCAGTGAAAGCGTTGAATCATTCCAAATGTGTAGAGGCTGTCTAATCAATCATTTACATACGTAGGCTACTTACGAAATGAATGCTTAGTAAATCTATCAAGAGTCATGACGTAAACTGGTCTTGCTGTCATATTACTGATGTTCGTCTTTTCCATAGGATTGTTGAAGAATCTAATATGAAATATTTTTACAAATGCACAATCTTGCATAGCTGCACAAATACGAATAAAAAATATATGCTGAAAAAACAAGCATACACGTCTACAGGATTTGTACAATTCATTTCCTTAAATCTTGTCGCGTGTATTCTCATGTGCTGGGTCAAAAATCTAGAATCACTTACCTTTTATTATCATGCATTTACAGATTAAGTGACTCTAGGTTTTTTCCTCCAGTAGATGATAAACAATGCTGGGTTTTCAATGAGCACGTGATCGTAGGCGTCGGTAAGTGATTTTCCAGTTGGTATGGTTTTTTTCACTAAGAGGGGTCGGAGTGTGTTAGTTTCCTAGTACATTTTGTATTTGCATATGCACAGCCATCCAATCTGATTATATTCTTTATAGAAATCACTTAATAAATCTATATGTTCTAATACCAAAACTTAACGAAAGAATTTTTTTCAACATATATCATCCAACTGTTAATCAGTATTCTATGTGTTAGCCATGAGTGCTGTTACTTCCTTTACAGGTTTCTAATAAAGTCTCATCAATGTGTAGGCATTCTATACATAAATGTTTAGTTAAATCTATTCTTGAAAGATTTATTTCCCGATCGTGTCATTACATTTCATTGTTATACATAATAGTATGGTGGATAATGACTTGAAAATTCCAATAAAGCTTTATGAGAACATTGCCATAGTCAGACGAATTGTTGATGTCCTAAAATACATTATTTTACAATTTCGTACCGAATTAATAAAACCAAATATTTGACATGCTGAACATGAAATTCATTTCTTCGAAGAACAATAACTTCATAATTATTTTTTTGGAAAATCAAGCTTATATGCTTAAAACATTGCTCAGTTTTGAAGTTCCCAGGAAAGATGGAATAATATCACAATGAAAAGTATCCATGAGTTGAATTCGTTCGTATCGAATGAATCTTTCATTGATTCGAGACTCCAGAGTGTGGTATTGATATCATGAAAACGTCCCGTTCCAGGTCAAACGATGCGCTCCACATACGCCCCGTATAGGGGCAGTAAGTTAGGCGCAGAATTACGGACCGTACCATCATTAAAATAGGCCGTTTACCCTGACAATACAACCCCGTACTACTGTGTCCCTAACTGCACCGTATACTGGGCCGTATTGTCACGGTACACGGCCTACTTTAATGATGGTACGGCCCGTAATTCTGCGCCCGATATACTGCCCCTATACGGGGTGTATATGGACCGTATCGCTCTACCTGAGGCTACACAACTCAAATTGCTGATGATGAACTTCATAATTCATGATGGTACGTCACCCTCTAACAAATATAAAACACTAGTCCTTGGAATTCGGTTCAGTCCCATTCATTTTCTACTCATGTAACAAAAAAGAATAGATCACAGCAGTCTTCGTATCTATTATCTATCGCTAACTCAGTAATTCTTTATGCGGACTTGAGATTATTTCGTGTGCATTTTCAGTAAGAGACAAATAAACTCATCAATCATCTTTGAGTACAACTCATGATGAGTTGAACTCATCATAGGCTCGTACTTATATCGCCATCTATAATATATACCATCATAAAACCATACAGAACTGAATATTTTAGAATGAGTGCATTAACTAAAACTCTGTGGAAATTATCATATCTGTATTATTTTATTCAATCCATCGTACGCCATCTATTAATTTGCTCTTATTTCCTCCATTGATTGAATTGTCTTTGAAATTTGTTATGAATGGCCGCCATTTTGTTTATTTGTTTTATCTTTGTTCCCATCGCCATCATCTACTGTCATTCGTAATCATTTTCTCAATTTTGATTTCGACTCTTGTGAAGCAAGATTGAATAAATTGTGTCTGCTTTTCTTTTTGATTGTTAGTTCGAATGTCGAATGTCTAGTTCAGGGGGCAGCAACGCCAAAAAGCCACGCATTGACTCGAACAGTCTGCTTTCGGGTTTGTTCCATTGTAGTTTTTAATTTCGGAAAAGTAAACAAAAACTCTCCTTCTCTAGCTATACCTTCACGAATGCCAATATCGAATGGCCCGGGTACATCAGGTGCTCGTCCTCTAGTTGCACTACTCGATGGACGTGATTGTGCCATTGAAATGCCAATACTGAAAGATATAGCAACTGTAGCGTTTTGTGATGCTCAATCAACATCGGAAATTCACGAGAAAGTATTAAACGAAGCAACAGCAGCATTAGTTTGGCATGCCATTACATTGAAAAAGGAAGATCTAGTTAAATTTAAAGCTCTAAAATTAATTGTACGCATCGGCTCTGCTTATGACAACATTGATATAAAGGCAGCTGGTGAACAAGGTATTTCTGTGTCCAACGTGCCATCTCAATGTGTCGAAGAAATGGCTGATACAACATTAAGCATGATACTAAATCTATATCGTCGTACAGCTTGGTTAGCACAAGCAGTTAAAGAGGGTAAACGTGTATCAACACCCGAGCAAATTCGTGAAGTTGCATCAGGTTGTGCACGTATAAGAAATGAAACACTAGGAATTATTGGTCTTGGACAAGTTGGTATGGCTGTTGCTTTAAGAGCTAAAGTTTTTGGTTTTAATGTTGTGTTTTTCGATCCTTATCTATCCGATGGCATTGAGAAAGTTTTAGGTAAGATAGAAAGAAAAACATCTTGTGAATAATTATTCATTGATTTCCATTTTTTTGTTGATTATTCTAGGAATCACGCGAATATTTACATTGCAAGATTTACTTTATCGTTCTGATTGTGTAACACTACATTGTTCACTTAATGAACATAATCATCATTTAATTAATGAGTTTACTATCAAACAAATGAGACCTGGTGCATTTCTTGTTAATGTATCACGTGGTGGTCTTGTTGACGAAGCAGCATTAGCAATAGCATTAAAAGATGGCCGAATTCGAGGGGCTGCATTAGATGTACTTGAAAATGAGCCGTACAATTTAGCTGCTGGTTAGAAATGAGTCTATGTTTTGTTTTGTATTTTATTAGTAATTTTCTTTCTGAATTTCTAGGCCCATTAAAAGATGCTGTTAATTTAATATGTACACCACGTACATCATGGTACAGTGAGGCTAGTTCACAAGAAATACGAGAAAATGCTGCACATGAAGTACGTCGTGGATTAACAGGAAAAATGCCTGGATCACTTCGATTTTGTGTCAATCGAGACTATCTCAATGTGCCACGTAAGTGATATTAGTCAAAAAGAAATGCATGGAAGCAAACGGAAACTATGATATTCTTTTATTTTTTTTTATTAGGCTCAGCTTTCGATAGTGGTCTTAATGGGGCATCACTTTCATCGTTATTTCCATTGGCAGCACCTTTCCTATCAACAGCTGGACATCTTTTAGGTGATCCAACGGGCGTAGGATCACTTCCTCCTCCAGTTTTAACATCATCGACAACTACGACAAATACATCATCAAGTAGCAGTACACCTTCATTACTTTCATCTACTGGTAATAATTCACCTGTTGTAGTACCTGTTAGTATTGGCGAATCGGCTCTACAATCAGCGGCTAAAGCGGCAGCTGCGTCACATGGAAATAACAATAGTGGAGAATCAGGTGGCATAGATTCAATGCACTAATTTACTCGTTCGTTTTGTTGTTTTCTTTCCTTGTATTGTACATTCATTTCATTCTACTGTTGTAGTTTGCTTCTGTACGTTTGCCTGTAGTTCTCTTTCTCATTCCATACTGGTCTGTTTGTGAGTGTGTGTGTGTGTGTGTGGTCGTGTGAATAATATGTTTTGTGGTGTGTCATTTTTTTTCAATCATTCTTTTTTTTTCTCGTTTTCTTGCTCTATACAAAATACTGCATCGTTTCGGCTTGGAAAGTAATTGTCTCTGTTCTTGATCTTTTTGTTTTCTTTGACTCGGATAAATAGCTCTTTTCTTTCCACATTCGAACATACATACTCGCGCGCACACACACACACACTCACACACAATAAAAATATGTATTCACAAAACACTGCTGGAAAGAAACAAACAATATTATCAATAATATATATGTATAAACATTTTTTTTTCTTATTTCAAGTTTAGTTTCAAACTTTAGACAAAAAAGACGATTGTTGCATGTTAGTTTTCTAGAGAAAATTTTTTTGTTTATTTATTGAAATATGTTCAATGTGGCATTGGATGATGTTCGAGTCTTGGAACATTCAACTATAAAGGTAGATATACAATTCGTTAATTTTCATCTCGAAACATATCTCCCAAAAACGTCTTTATCGTTCTAGGTACCCTATGAAACATTAAACAAACGATATCGTCATGCGCAAAAACAGATTGATCGTGATTCCACTCAATTACTTGCATCGGTTACTGAATTGGATCGATCAGCACAGTCTGCAGGCACGCTTGATTCTCTTAAACGCGTACTCGAACGAGCTATGACGCTCAAAAGAAAAGTAATAATCATAAAATTTGATTTTCTTTGGTAAACTTTACTATTATATTTAGGCTCGTGAACTTCGTGATGATGAAATAGAATGCTTACAAGCTGTTAAACGACGTGTTGATCACCTCAAGGAATACGATAAAAATTCATTATCCAAAATGGAAATTTGGCGACGACAACGATATGAACGCATTCTTGTCGATTTTCTCTTTCGAACACGTTGTTTTGAAACTGCTCAAGCACTTGCTAAAGCAACAGGAATTGAGGTTTGTCAAGTGAAAAAATTCTGTATCGACCAAGTATCTGATTAGATTAACTTGCTGGGAATCACACGAGCATATTTATCATTCATTTGCTAAATTTATTAACTCGAGTAGTTATCTAAGGGAAATGTTGCACATTGGTTCATCATAAAATTTATTTGCTGTTTAATCTATTCTCAGTAGATAATATACTAGAATTGATCCTGTGTTAGTCAAAACTTATAATAACTTGTAGACATTAAAATAGACGGTTTCTTTTAAATAGAAATTACACATGCATCCTTACAGATAGTTAACTTTTAAATAACAATACGATTAGTTGTTACTAGATTTTCTTGGAAGGCTATTTACTTCTATTGTCAAAAGAAAAGGGACAGTAAATCAATTTTATATCATCATGAGCAAAGAAAATATATCTAAACAGATGATTATTTAGGAAATTAGTTTTGCTTTGATAGACTGTGATGTTCAACATTATTCATGAGCTAGACAAACAGAACAATGCAATCTTTATATCTTTCCTAGAATCAAACGACTTGAGCTGCAAGGTTTCTTATATCCAAATTTATAGGCGTAAGTATAGTCTACCGGTATTGAGTTTCGATTTCATCCATGGTCAAATGATTTTTTTAGGCAAAAGAATAAGTCATGTGTTTTAGTTTGGCTTATAATTATTCAAATGGTTCTAATTAAACTGCATGTAAATATACTAGAGTTTGAATACATTGATGTGTTTACTAATATCACTCTTTTCAATGCTGAAACTGTTTCGAACGAAGAGCACACCATACTTTGTCAAAAAACAAAGAATTCTTGAACTTTTTTCACCGGCAGAAAGGTGAATTGCACTTCGTTCATTTATGGTTTTCTTTTCTATCAATAATATTAATTACTTTGAATTAAGCTGAAATGCATGATTTTTGTTAATTATTTGAATAATTATTTAGCTTTGTATTAGACTGAAACTTGATACTCATAGATTATAGTGACTGTTGCATGTGTTTCACAACACGTGCAGCTTAAATGACTGACTCTCCATCAACATATAACGATGGCACCACTTTCTTCTAGTGTGTGAATAATGTTTAACTGCATGCAACCATCCGTCAAACATGTGCCGATCAAAATATCGTTTTTAATTTCATATTCATCATACGCATTGGTCGATTGTTAAAAGAAATTGACATGTATATTATCGATGTATAAAAACAATACTCATGACAATGATCTACATCTCTTGATTAAATGTACTCTCATTATATTCACACATTGACTAAAATATAACAGAATATTTGGAAGAAAGCATTACATTTTAATTCGATTAAGAAGATAATCGAAATTAACAGTTGAACATATGAACTTTAGTATCGATTTTTATTTTGTTCTGTTCCTGAGATTCCATATTTCGTTATTCATTAATGTTCTATGGCGCACTTTGTTTAGAAATAAAAAGTGAAATTAGTCTATCGATTTCGACATGCAGATTTTTAAATCTTCAGATATCACCTATCTTTTTTCTTTCACCACATACGACTAACAACATAGTGTAGGAGAAGAATAAGTAGATCTCTTGTGAATTTGTGTTTATCAGAGAAAAATCAAACTATAACTTATCAAAGCTGAAGCAGATTAGTAGATAGTCTACGGATACGCCACCCCCTGGGTTTTTTTTTAATGGTAGAATACTTTTTCTACAGACAATCACATAATCGCGCTTGTGATATTCATTAATCGTGTTCTAGGCTAATGTTTCATTTCACATGATACATCGCGTCCCACAACTTCTATAGCTAAAAGTAAAACAAAATCGTGAAAAGAAAATATTAACTTCTTTCCACAAACACAATTCAAACAAAAATAAACGAAAGAGAAAAAAGGCATTAAAATCACCAAAACATTTTCACTACTCGATCATTAAAGAAGGCATGCAATGTATCAAGTAAAAACACAGTTAAGTAAGAGACCATGAAGAAAATAAATGAAGAGAGATAGAATAAAGTTCGCTTGAAATTAATATTCATAGACACATTCTTACTTTCAGTAGAAACAGTATTAGAAATAGACAAGATAACTGATGAGGATAGATTTCTTGATGTAAGGGTAGAATGAAAAGAAAAAGATGTTTTATTGAAGCAAAATAAAGTTTTTCTTTTAACGTATCCAAGTAACATCATGTTTTGTGTATGCATTCATCTCTTCTTGTCTGAATTTTTCGAACACATAAAAGAATGTAATGAAAGGCTTCTTAATAACATCTAGGACAATTGCCAGTGTATATACAGTTAACTAAGAGTACATCGAACTTATATAGTATCAATCTGTGGAGAAAAAAAAATGAATAAATAATCGAGTACTTTGAAATAAGACGAACAATAATTGAAAATAATCGAATAGATTACTTTTTTGATCAATCTTATTTTAAAGCGAAATTATCTTCTAGAAGAATTTTTACGATTTTGTTGTTAATGACGTCGTCGAAAATCAAGATCAATATTGATTGAGATATGTCTATTCTTGAAAAATTTGAATTGCTGATAATTATGACATGAATTTGAGAGTAATGTAGTGTTCGTATCCTATTATATTAGATGTGAAATATCTTTTAATAAGACTACATACAGTGTTAGTATTCATAGATGTAGAAAAAACTATTTATTAACATCTAGAAGGTCTAATGGTACGCTCAAGTATGACACGATAAAATCATCTGTGTAAGCAGCTTATGTTATGAATACACTGTTTTGAGCTTCTATATGTAGTCTAAGCAAGAGAAGATATAATGTAGTACTAAAATAGATATATATATATCACTAGATTTACTCAACATTCGTTTTGTTTGCCTTCTAGCATTTAGTCAATTCCGAAATTTATTTGGCTGGACGCGAAATCGAAGAATCATTAATGCGTCGTGATGTATCGAAATGTCTTGCTTGGTTTAATGAAAACAAAACAAAATTAAAAAAGAATGGCGTTCGTGATTTTCTATTATTTTTTCATTTGCATTTTATTTGTTTTTCAATGTCTTACTTATAATAGAGTACACTTGATTTTTGCATACATCTACAAGAATTTATTGAACTTGTTCGTAATAATCATCGTTCTGAAGCAATTATTCATGCGAGAAAATATTTAAATGGTTCCATACCAGAACAACATTTAAACGAATTTCAGTCAGCTATGGGCTTACTTGTTTTGTCTCAACAATCAAAAAAACAACTGAATGCTGAATATCAAGTATGTGCTGTTTCGTTGCGTGTAATTCTTATGATTCGCTTGCGAAATCTATTTAAAGACACTACTCGATGAAAATCGATGGACAAAATTAATCGAACAGTTTCGTCTTGATATGTTCAAATTGAATCAGATGGGACATCAAAGTAAATTTACTGCTGTTTTACAAAGTGGCCTATCAGCATTGAAGACACCGTAAATGAGAAATGCCGATTGATTTGTACAACGAAATATTCATACTGAGTTTCGTTTTTCTTTCCTATTCGTAGAACATGTTTTGATAAAGTTTCATCTGTAAAGAATCCTAATTGTCCCGTGTGCAATGTTCATTTAAAAACAATCGCTAAAGTTTTACCATATGCTCATTGTTCGGTATCGAAATTAATTTGTGCACAATCACGCGAACCCATTAATGACAGTAATCCACCATTAATGTTACCTAATGGTTATGTTTATGGCTCAAAAGTTCGTATTTTTACTTGTATATCTATTCATTTAGTTCTTTCACAAAATATTTTTAGACTCTTCAAGCCATAGCGGCTGTTAATAATGGCAAAGTGATTTGTCCACGCACAAAAGAAACATACGATTTGGCGCAAGCTGAAAAAGTGTACATTATGTAGACAAATGAAAATGAGGAAAAAAAAACAAAACAACCAATATGCTTGTACTTTTTATTTTTTTTCGATTTTATTCATGCATAAATATATACATATGCAAATATATTATTAGAAAAATTCTTTAGATTAAAAAAATATCACAAAATATGTTATTTGATTATGAAAAGCCGTCGACTGCAAATCCATCTCCGATGAGAAGTCGACGTCATATTCCACCAAAACTGTCAAAAGGAGAAATATGTTCATTCAAATATTTATTGGAAAGAAAGAGCACAGTTTTTTACGATTCTTTTTCTCTTTCTTACATTTGAAATCAGAGGCGTGCATTTTTTGAATGATTCTTAAACCGGCCGGATATTGGGTGAGCAAAGAAATGAATGAATTCATTTTTATTTTCCATTTGTTCTGTCTTTAATTGCTTGAAAAGAAAAAGTAGATCTTGAATGAGAAGAACACAAATAAAACATAACAACGTATCGAAACAAAGTTTTCTTTTTTCCAGGATATAATTTAAAAATCGTGCAAACTATGGTAATCATAATATACGTTCATATAGCTATTATTATTTCGTAAAAAACACTCAATCATTTGTGTAACCCTAATATAACAAAATGAATATATTCCCTTGCAAAATATTTCTATTGCTTATTTGCTTTTTATATACTGATATGTACATTGGATGGAATGATTTGATGAAATGAAAAATTTTATATTTACGAAAGTTTAATTTGCTTCTCGTTTTTACATATGTATATTTATCCGCAACATAATTGCTCAGTATTGTTTCCATTCATATGACCCGATCGATTTAAAATACGATTCTTTAGTTCTTTTTAATTGATAGTTCAAACAACGAGGGTATACAGACCCTGAGTTAAATCGTCGAACAGCCACAACAACTGGTCAAATGCTGTATCAAATCGTTGATCCCCGACCGACACCAGTTGTGTTACCAGAACCTTTACCGCCGACACCACCACCTACCGTTGCTGCTGCTATTGGACGAAGAGAAGTTAGTAGAAATCAATACTGAGTTTAAACTTATTAATGAATTCACTTTCAATAGATCTATAATAATCGTTTGTCCGAACATGACAATAGAAACATAATACAAAATTATGGAGAATACTTCGGACGAGTAAAAAGAAATTTCGACTTCAGCAAGAGAAAACAATGTGTAATGACTCATTTTCTTATGTCTTTTGAAGGGCTTCGGTAAACGTTTGATACCATCAAGTGCACGACAGCATAACGGTCGGATCCTTTCACATGATCCACAATCTGTTCATCCAGATCGAAGTGTTACACAACGTGATTATCTTGGTTTGCCGGCATACGATTATCAACAATCACCTTTATCAACATTAGCATCAACCTATAAAAAGTCAAGTAGTAATTGGATGGCAGCTTGCTATGATGATTGGGAACGTAATAATGAACATGTATCTACTCGATTAATTTATCACGATGATAGTAAACGAATACCTATTCATCCATGGCACTACTGAAGATAATCTTTTTTTTTCTATATTGTTTTGCATTCCCGAATAAACATAAAGACATATATCCTTCTCAAAATAGAATCCAGTTGTATGGAATATAAACGTATATATGTATATACCAACAAAAAGAAAACTAGATAAACATGTTTTATTATAATTACTCGACATATGGCCAATACAGATCAACAAAAATGTTATTGACAATCAGATAATTGTTTTGCTTTAAAAAAATGAGTAAAATAGATCGACCAACTTGTAAAGAAAATTGATAGTTTCTTTCTATGCGTGGACTTTTGTGAACTCTAGCTATGCTTAGATTTTCTCACTTCAATCTTTTCCTTTACTTGCATAATATGTCATATATATATATATATATATTTATGTGTGTGTGTGTGTGTGTGTCTCGCTCTTTCTCTCTCTACATCTATATATATATATACAGAGAGAGAGAGAGAGAGGGCTATTACGTTCACTACACTATCTACTGATGATTGGAAAGATATATGGTGTTATTCGAAATGAAGCAAGAAGCAGCGGATGTCATAGCGTTAATGAAGTTCAACATGAGGAAACGAGACAAGCACTAGAGAAAAATGAGAGAAGAAAGCTGTAGTTAAGAGCACAATTAAGAGACAAGAAAATTTTCTGCGTTTCTCGTTGGCTCTCGCCTTCTGTTCGATGCGCTTCATCGCCAACAGCATCAACATCTATAGCTATTTTTTCGCGAATCCTGTCGTCAAATGAGAGAGAAATAGAGAGAGAGAGAGGAAAATATTGGGACCCTGAATTTTCTATTCATGTCTCGCTTTATCGATTCTGTCTTTGCTCTATATGATATCTTTTTAGAGAGAAAGACGCGAAGTAGATGCTAGCTTACACATAGACATACAAAATGGTTAGAAGTGTAATAGAACGGCGCTGGTTAGAAAATTTCGTTGTTGACGTGTCTAAACTCGAAAGATAAATAATAGCAGTTATGATAAATAAAAGATTGATACAAGACGCATGGGAACTCCAGTAACCATTCAAATCGCCGCTACTTCGAATTATAACGAATAGTAAGTTTCCAATTTTATTTCGATGAAAATTTTCCTATTTTGGTTTTCTTTGATAATATTCTCTCAAAATTGAGAACGTGAGGATTATTTTACCCATGACTAATTAAACTGCTAGCAACGTAATCATGCATGAATATTAGTCGATTTATTCAAGCATAAATATGCTTGCTTTCATAATTAATGAGAGAAATCATTCAATTGTTATTAAAACATTCCTTTTCGTTATATATATATATATATATATATATATACAATTATATGTATTTTTTAATGAATAGACTTTTTTCACGATATGAGCTTTCATACTGTCTTGTTTTCCTTTGGCAAAACAAGAAGAAAAACCCATGACCGTCAATGTATAACAGATAAATAGATATTTAATGAAGACCTTCAGATATTCTTTCAAGATATTCGTGGATACGACACATGTACAACGTAAATCAAAACATGTCACATGAGAATCTAGAAGATTTGCTTCTATATATAGAATATCAAAACTTATTTCATAACTATTTTACACATCAGGCACAAAAGACTTTACCAAAAGATGATTTATTAGACTTGATTTATTTTTTAATTATCTGTATTATATGAAACTGTAGGAGCTCTATTTTTACATGCAATAAAAAAAAATTAATCATCCCTATAGAATTCGCTTTAATCATATTCTATTTGTCCCTCTTTGGGATTAATTTCGAATGTCTTAGTCGAAAAGTATATAATGTGAAAAAAGATTTTCCAACATTTATCTCAATTTTTCGTTAATAAATTTTTTTTCTATGTAAAATTTTCTTGATGATTGTATGAATATTTATAATGACTTTTGAAAATAGTATTCTGTGAATAGAAGACTATCAAGTGATTTTTTTATGTTATTTAATTTAATTTACTTCATCGATAATATTGTTTGTTTCATAGTGAAACACAAGCATCAATACGTCGTCAAGCAAATGAACGTCGTGATCATGAAAGTGCCCTATTGATCAATTATGATGGTTCAATAGGTATTCAACATGCTAAATGTGATGCTAGTCAATTGTTGTAAGTCTTTTTCATTTGATACTCTTTTTTTATATGAAAGTTAACATCTGATACTTAAATAATAATACCACTTATGTATAAATTATTTCAGTATTTTACATGATCTCAAGGCTTTTTGTGCTTATTTAAAAAAAAGAAATTATTGAATTATATACTTGTGAATCGATCTCATAGGTTCCCCTATTAGTTTTTATTCTTTTTTTCTTTGGTAGTTTTTTTTTCTATTGTTGTCATTATTACTGAGTTTGGCTTCAATGCAACCAATATATATTTCTCTTTGTTACCATTGTGTTGTTTTAGTCAAGAAGTAAAGAGAGAATAAGAAGACAAAAAAAAAAGAAAAAGGAGAAAAAGAATAGAAAACGAACTAATATTTTTCTTCATCTGACTAACAATACTTGTTCAATAGAAACATGCTAGAATAATATGCTCAATGCTAATATCTTCAAGCGCCAGTTCGTTGTCGCGCTCAATGAAATTTTCGACACGACATGCATGCATTTCTCGTTTTCTCCGACTGGCAGATAGAGAACGAGCTTCATGTAACAGAAGGACAGTAGCATAAACGAGAGAAGTAGAAAAGACGAGAATGAGTATGCATGTGAGCGCATGTCTATCATCGGCTATGAATACTTCTCCGCGGTCTTTCTTCTTCTTCGTCTTCTTGACTATGCGCAATGAGGAAAGACGAGGCCAATGCAACCGGCACTGAGAGAAAAATGGAGACTATAATGACTGTTGCCGTTTTGGAAAGCAAACAAAAGACGAAGCACTACGAGTTTAGATGTGTATTTCTAATGATGAGACTTATTTCTATGTACATATGACATCGACAATGATAATAATGAGTAAAGATTAGCGACGATTGATTATCGTTCGATTTCGAATAACTTGAAAAAATCCTCAAGTCCTAAATTACATAAAGAAATACAATTGGCAAGATGACGATGACAACAGTTTGGCAACCTGTTACATTCAGTGAGCATCCAGTGTAAGTACATAAAAAAGCCATCTATGTCACACATAATAGAACCTTTGTACTAACGAAGCATATTAGTCAAAAATCGATTAGATATATTTTTCATATCAAGTTATTTGTTAGTTCTGTGTCAGAAAATCATTCCTTCATTCAGTCATCCATCTACCATATGGACTTCTTGTCGAGTTTTGCTTCGCTTTCATTGTTGATGTATAGTTTTCTGGCATACGATTGATGTACTTGTATGCTGGTATTTTTTTAATAGTATTTGAGAGAAAAAAAAAAGAAGCAATAAAAATGATATTTGCATACACAAAAATTCCTTTCGATAATATAATATTCAGTTAGTCAAATGATTATTCTCAACAATGATTGTTGAGTGGAGTTTAACAGATCCATGCACAAAATTGTAACTGAAATTATCGAAACAAATCACATCATGATGACAACTATCGTTTGTTTTGTGCATTAGATTTTGGCTGTTTCTTCTCATTTTGATGAATCAACGTTAGTAATATTAAAAAAGAAAATAAGTATTTGTTTTCAGTTACTAAGTAAGATTCAATTTTTGTTTTGTGTAAATACATCTCGATCAAAGAAAACGACAGATAATTACTTCTATTTTGCTCACTTGAAACAAGAACGACTTAAACACATACATGTATGGATTATTGGAGACAAAAGACAAATATATGCACATGTGACAATGCTATAAATCATTCGTATTTCAACATACTATTATCAAGGATCATCAATTTGAATGTAGTCATTTGTTCACGAAAATTTCAATTCAATTTGAATTTTAAATTTTAAAATAGAAAAGGCAATTTAGATTTCGCGTATGTTTTATGTTGTCTCCAGGTTTTTTTTGTTGTAAGGAACTCCTATATGAAACATGATATAAATATACATATAGAAAAACATGATAGAAAATAGCTTTTTGTTCTGTAGACACTTAAGTTAGGCAGATTTCTAACTTATTTCTTTTGTTTCAATGGTACGTCATGCAACGACGTTTTTTGCATGGGAAAATGAGAAGACAAAAAAAGAAGAAAGATAGAAAAATGCAAAGAGACATGTTGCTAGAACTGAAACAATGCGAAGGTCATACATGATGACAGAAAAATGAGGTTGATGATGGACAAACCGTACTAGTACGAACTAGGACGATAACGGTGGTTGTTGTTATTTTTTGATATTGACGTCACTGGACGATACAAGCGGAAACATAAACTTGCAACTACTATCGTCTCATATTAATATCTACTGCGACTTCAAGCAGTTTTCTCTCCTTATTCTGCTCCCATCGTTTCTGCTTTTCTGGTCTCATTGATGTTTGTTGTTGTTACTCTTGTATGTATGTATGTATGTAGGGATGGATATGTTCTCATTAGCGAACGTCATCATCATATTTTCTTTGACTTCCTTGTTGCCTTACTCTTCTTGTATTCTTCCGGTGACTTTTAATATCATCTTTCTTCTTGTTTCATACAAGTTGCGTTAACATACATTCGTCTTATATCCTTTAGACTTAAATAAGTCACATAAAATAATGATTCTCACTGATCATTCTCTGTAAGTTATATAAATCGATTGCTTTTAATACCGTTGCCATGTTTTCTCATCTGTGTATTTAATACATGTACATACAAATATATATATGTATATATATATTTATGTAAAGTGGTCACGAATCAACACGTCGTCGCGGAGTTGACTTTGCTAATGATCAATCATCAATACCTGGCCGATCAGGTCGACACATGTCTATTGTTCATCATGGTTCATTATATGATCCATTGAATTGTGCTAATGATTCTATATCATATGATGCTGATCCAAATAGATCATCTGTTGTTAATTGTCTTGTACCTGCTAGTGTAGCTGTTGCTGCCAGGTGAGAAATCATATATGTTTGTTGAAAAGCAAACATACCAGTGAATTATTGCTTGCACATACACGTTTATTACATGTAATTACAGCACATAGAAAGAAGTTGATGTACAGAATAACATTTTGTCTTATCATGATAAATTGTGAAATATGTGAGGATTATATGAATTATTGATAGTTTCCATGGGCTCTTTTTTTTTCTATTAAAATAAAAGTTTTTGATAGTTTATATTGAACGATGAAAATAATTTTTCTATCTTATTTAAATTTAGATAATAAAAAGCAACGAGTTCATGTGCATAGGGAAATCTAGTCGAACTATTAGTAATTCCCATAAGAACGAAAAACAAATTGTTCTACATAGATTCTAAATCATACATAATTGTTTTTTTATGACTGCTTACTTTTGTTGGTTTGTTTTAAAATCCAAAAACATACCTGCTTTTTATGAGGTAGAAAAGCATATTCATTTAAAAATATCGCAATATATATATATATATATATAAAGATAGAGAGATAACATTTATATGTTAAATTAAAGTATACCAAATCTTCCAGAAATAATTTTTGTTTTATTGCGCTCAAACCTAGAAAGCGGTTCGTGACTTGTCACAGACGAAATTACATTTCTCTTTTTTGAGACATAATCGAGCAAAGAATATTATCAATTCCATTGAGAATATATCATTTGATTATATAGAAAGCACAAAAACTCTATTTTATAAACAAAGTTCAATCCTTGAACTTAGAAAACAAATACTTTTAATCAAATTCAATATTGACAAACATGCCTTTTTTTGCAACTACAACTAATATTGATTGAAATAAGAATAACATTAAATAAGTCAACTAGTTTTATTAAAATTCATACACGGTTTGTTTTACAGAATGAGATAAGCAAACAGAACGAAAAAAAAGGATAAGAAAAATGACCTTGCAGTAAAAACAAAGAAAAAAAACATGAGGAGATTTTTTTAGACACACAGATGCACATTTATATGTCCTTGTTTGAGTAACATTGTTGTCATCGTTTATTCTCCGTTGGTCTTATCGGTAGCACTTATAGATGTGGAAATAATTAGAAGAGAGGGATAGAGGGAAGGAGAAATAGAGAAACCCAGAGACAGAAAGCGAAAGAGAGACAGAGAGTACATATAAGAGGGACACTAAACTTCGTCTGAATATCTTGATATTCAACATAGCTTCTGAATCATTAAAATAAGCAGGCTAAATCAATAGATTGCTAAAAGGAAAATGTAAAAATAATAGTTCGATCGACCTGTTTTTTTATTCTTTTCTTATTTTAATTTCTCATCATTTTTCTATTAGATAGACAAGCTAAGTGACAGTAGACGTTGATAGTTGTCTTTAGCATTTTATCTTTTTCTTCTATCTATGCATGCAACAACGAGAACAGTACTGATGATGATGGTGTTGCTCCGAGGAGCAAAATCATCGCACATGTTAATATTATTATTGTTCCAAAGTATTTCTTGCCCGTAGTATTTGTATCTTGAAGAACAACTGCTCATGCTGTGAGTAATTCATTAATAAAAATAAAAGAGAACAGAAGTATTCGAGATCTAATATACTACAGAGGATGACGCACGTATATTTTTGTTTTGATTGTTTGATACAGGGCATTTTCTCGACCGGTTGATGACGATTTAACCCAAGAAGAACAATTGCAAGTATCAAAACACGTTGATTATGAACCGAGTGAGCGTGTTGTTATCAATGTATCTGGCTTAAAATTTGAAACACAATTACAAACATTGAATAATTTTCCTCGTACACTTTTGGGTAATCCATCACGACGTGTTCGATTTTTTGATCCATTACGTAATGAATATTTCTTTGATCGAAATCGACCGAGTTTTGATGCTATTCTTTACTATTATCAATCCAATGGTCGGCTTAGACGACCCAATCATGTACCCATAGGTAATAACAAATGAAAAGTTTCATTTCAAACATTACCGGTCTCTTTATTTTCTTCTTCTATACAGACATATTCACTGAAGAAATCAAATTTTTTGAATTAGGTGAAGATGCATTTAATAAATTTCGTGAAGATGAAGGTTTTATTAAAGAAGAAGAGCGTATACTACCTAAAACAGACTTTCAACGTAAAGTTTGGCTCCTATTTGAATATCCTGAAACATCTCAAGGGGCACGTGTTATTGCTATTATCTCCGTTACTGTTATTCTTATGTCCATTGTCATATTCTGTCTTGGTAAGTGTTAAAAGATATAATAATAGTAATGAATAATATTTTTCTGACTTATTTTAGAAACCCTTCCGAAATTTAAACGCTATCGTGTCCGACCAGCTGACAACACATCCTATGATTCATCCCGTTTAACCATTGAAGAAGATGATATTCCTGAATTGACTGAACCGTTTTTTATCATTGAAACCTGTTGTATAGTATGGTTTTCGTTTGAATTAATTGTTCGTCTAATATCATCTCCAATGAAACTTGTCTTTCTTAAGTCCATGATGAATATTATTGATATTGTTGCCATCGTACCGTATTTTATAACATTATTTACCATCTTAGCTGAAGAAAAGACGAAATCAAATCAAGCCATGTCATTAGCTATACTACGAGTGATACGTCTCGTTCGAGTTTTTCGTATATTTAAATTATCACGACATTCGAAAGGCTTGCAAATCTTAGGGCAAACACTGCGTGCCAGTATGCAAGAGCTAGCATTACTAATATTTTTTCTCTTTATTGGTGTCATCTTATTCTCATCGGCGGTTTATTTTGCTGAACAAAGTGAGCCGGAGTCATTTTTTAAATCTATACCTGATGCTTTTTGGTGGGCTATGATTACGATGACAACGGTAAGTCGATTGATTTTCATTTTGTTGTCCGAAAAGACAACAAATATTATTCTAGGTTGGCTATGGAGATATGCGTCCAGTTGGTATATTTGGTAAAATTGTTGGCTCTATGTGTGCTATTGCTGGTGTATTAACCATTGCTTTACCTGTACCTGTTATTGTATCAAATTTTAACTATTTCTATCATCGAGATATAGACTCTGAAGAACAGAAAGATATAAAATATTCAAATAGTCCTGGTAATGCAACTCCGCCCGTCGGTGATATGATCAATAATGAGCAATTTGCATTAACAATGTCAACAAGTGTCGGCGGTGGTACACAAAAGAAGAAATCTGTCTCCTCAGCCGATACTTATCATCATTTAGACGAGTCCGACGCATTTCTTCATTCATACTTTGCGGCCGACGATTTATCATTTCGATCATCAACTGCAAATCATAAAAATGTAAGAACTTCACCGACTCAACAATTAACACAACGGAAAACATCATCGACATATAATAATAATCATAATCATAATTCAAATTCATCGAATGAGCCACTAAATGTTGAAACAGACGTATAGTTTTGGCATGATCCGTCCACCCGGTCTACTCTGCCTAGTTATCCCTTTCTATTTTCTCTTTGTCATCAATAATAATCTAGATGTTTATTCGTTCGATGAAAATAATGTGTTCAGATAGTTTTTATTCGTTCGAAGAAGACTAAGTTTAAGATGAATTTTGAGAAAGCGAAAGTTTCTTTTCTTTTCCTTTATTTTTAAAACGAAATCTTATATAAAAAAAAATAACAGAAGAGTTAGCCCAGTGTTTTTTTTTGTAATTTTTTTCTTCTTTTTTTTTCGTGTAAAAAGATCTGATTATTATTTTTTTTTTCTCGTATGTATTGATGGACATCAATCTGAAGTTCGTTCTTCGATAAAGTTATTAAAAAACAAGAACAAAAAAAGAAATTTTTATATATGATCATTTTAGTTGCCGATGAAAATTCAATTAATACATCGATAATTAAACAATCTTCAATAAAAAGATGTTCAATATTGCATCATATCTATTTGTAGAATTCATACATATTAAAATCTTCAGTATTATATTTACGAAAAAACATTGATCGAAAAGAACATTAAAAATACTATCCAAAGATAACAATTGTACGTGTATTGATATATAAACATTAATCGCACTCAAGAGTAATCATGACAGAACTTCTGGGAAATTCTTCAAAATTCTAATATTCTAAAAGATTTTAGCATTTTCACCTGAAGATACTTTATTAATAGAGGTTTCATCTCTTTGGCTACCTCTCAAAACCTTCTTAAATCAATATTCATATGAATGTAAGACGTCTTCTTTAATCCTATGTCAGGCAATCATCATTCTATCTACTATTAGACATTCGTTGTTTCTTTTGCTTTCAGTAAGAGAAAAATCAATAATTCTATCTAATTGATTTATATAACGATAGATAATACAATAAAGTAAATAGTTATTCTATCAACTCGTTTATGTTTTTCTTCTAAACGCAAATTAACTTTGACATGGCATTCTTAAATAATATTTGTTTTTGTTTTTTCGTAAATAGTTTTCGTTGGTAAAATTCCTAGATAAATCGATATAATGATTGCATTACGACTAATTGATTTAATAGCCTATGTGTTGTATGTAATGTACATGAAAGTCACACATAACACAGTCATTTGATATAGTGTCGTATGAGAGTTGTACATCTCCATGAATATCAATGGACGAATACAATGATATATGCAGTCTAAAATTGCTACAAGCTATTTCTAGAAGCGAAGCGTTGTAAGTAGGATATTTTTAAGCATAAGGTCATAGAGATATATTTGCGTATTATTGACTCATATAAACCGTTGAAATATCGCTGTTGATGGATATCATATTATTTATTCTAGGATAAATTCATATTCTGATATTGTTTATCTACTTTCGAAAGGCTATTACCGTCATGCAAAAAATAGTTTATGTAAGAAAATTATACTGAATCAACTTGTTATTGTACAGTGGAGTTACATTGATGTGCTGTAGAAATTCTTACTCTTTTTTTTTTGACTTCTAATAAAATTGGCATTTACGTGAAATATTCTAAATAGAAACATATGCTAATCGACTTTTCTAAAGACAAATTTTATCTTGCAATCAACTTATTGAATGTTTAATATTAATACAAAACGAAACGAACTTGATTCCATAATATCATTTAAGGAAAAAATTTTTATTCATATTTATCGGCAAATTTTTTACATTCATTAATGTAAATAAAATGACATTGCAAAAGAAAAAAACATTTCGTTAAATATTATTGTCAATCAAAAATTACAACACTCTAAATTATTTAAACCAATGTTTCTCATAACATTTGTGCAATAGATAATATTCGGTTAATCGTGGTAATATATCTAAAGATGTACTCGTCAATATTGATGTAATGAATTTTTTCTCAAAATAATCTACGAAAAAAAGAGTAATTGCTAACGCTGCCCTAGCTTGATACATATCCATATACATACATTCATTTATATACTTAAGTGTAATTGTATGCATAGATATGTATACATATATATATATATATATATATATATATTATTAATGTGCATGAAACGAGTTTTAGCTATAGCTTGTAAAATAAACAATGTTATATTTAATATAATAGTTATAAGAAAATCACTTTTGACATCATGAGAGACGATAGAATTCAATCATTTTGATTTAATTACTAATTCTCATGATGATGCTGATATGATGAGATGAAAAATAAATATTCAATTGAAATTTACTTATCAATAAGTCATTATTTAAAGTAATTAGTTGAAAACACACCAGTTAATCTAGCGTATAATTACCATCGATGAGAAAAGGTCTAGTAAACTCAATAATTAATGTTATTTTAATAATTCTATCTTACTAAACTCTATATTAACGAAGGTCAGTTTATAAATAAAAAAACACGAGTAATTCTTATCAAATTGTATTTACGTGAGCTTTAATAAATTATGAATAAATTGTTGAATGGCATATTTTCTTGTCACATTTGATACTAACCATATAAATCGAAGAAATATCACAATCAATCTCTGAATATAGCAGGTGTTTTTTCTACGAAGTTCCAATGAACTGTGTACTCATAGAATGTAACTTAATGCAATTGTACAAGATGAAACATACTATCAAGATTATCATTTCGACAGATATTATGAATAAGTATGGACATCATTAGTTAACTTGTTATGCTAGTTTGACGTCAAAAATATGTTATAACAAAACTGAAAAACATGCATGAAAAAATGCATTGTCAAGAGTGATAGGGATCTATAGTTGTTGTCTAAATTTTTCTACGTTGTAACCTATTAAAAATACGCCAATTATTTGCACTTCACGCAATGCAATAAATCAAAACTCTCTGAAGTTGTTGGTCCTTTATTTTCATAAATAGCTTACAACTGACGGAAGTATCGTAAATGTGAGTCAAACAAAACTTACTTTAGATAAGTAATTCTTAAGTACTACTATCATTAGTGGAAACGTAACTAAACCATTAACCTCGAAAAGAAACAATTTTCCTGTCAAGAATAAAAGTTGATTCAGCTATATATGAAGACAGTCCGATGTTTGATCTTTTAGAAATGGCATGATATTTTATTAAGTATCTCGTTCTTTCCAAGCATTTGCCTGATTGTCTGACAAAACAATTGAGTTTTGTGCGCTTTAATGGGAAATGTTTTTCCCTTTTCCTTGATTGTATGATTTAATCAAACGTTCCAGAACTCGCAAGGATATTTCATTGTGGAGAATGATCTTATTTTTGACTGAAAGAACACCATACAACTCTTTCTTGCAACTAAACAGTGCTAGCTATGTAATCAGCAACTTCATGATTGCAAAAATTTGATTTCGTACCATTGGAAATTTCTCATGTTAACAAAAGAGGAAATAAAATAATCATCACGCTGTCCTTCGGCATCTTGTTATAGGTTTTTGAAAACAATGAAAGTTATTGATCTCACGGTTAGAAATTCTTCTTCATTGATGAGAAAATTTCTCGTAGGACTATGCCTATTCAAGGACATCAATTAGAAAAAAAACAATTTAAGACTTTTGATAAATCAAAATAAAGTCAAAAGCAAATAGTGCTTCAGACTATCGATACCATTCATATCGTTACGAAAACATACTTTGTAAACTTAAAATATTGTTGTTTATACGAAAGGAAATATTTGTGCCACATCACAAAAGTCGGATTTTCGATAGTAATTCAGCAAAAAAACAAATAACCTTAGACTGAAGGTTTCCTAGGTATCTACTTGAACTATTTTCAATGGTATAGTATTTAGTTTTTCCTCTTGTGACATCATATACTGCTAGCCATGAAAATAGCCCATGCAGCAACATTTTCTAATAATGGATCAAGCCATCCAGGGAAAGTGCATGAACGTAGGGGTCCATGTCGGTTTAGATACCCTCTCAATGCACACACCCTTATTTTGAGTGTCGATGTTGACGTCTAGTTTTATTGACATCTAGCGGGTATCTATCCTAAGTAGTTCGGATTCAAGTATCATTCAATGGAGCGTGCCATTAGATAATAGAAAATATTTCTCACTCAAACTTGATAATCAATCGAATATTCTCTATGACCTTATCTATATAGTATATACGCGCAATGAGCGTAACGCAGACATTAAATCAATTAGACTTCATCATGGTATTTCAGTAAATACTCAAGCTTGAACTCAATTTGAACGTCTATTTTCTGATGGTAATTATGTCCGATTCATTGACGAAGAGGAATTCATATGGTCGATCTTTTCGGGCCATTCTACTGGAAAATATAATATTGACAATGAACGTGGTTATGATCTCACAGTTATTCAGATTGTCTCTCTGAACTATGTTGATAGTCTTTGAAAAATAGATTTATGTACCTCTTGGAAGCCAAGTTATGTTATTCGATGAACTAACAACATAAATTTGAGAGCTCATTGTAAATCGCAAAGGATCTATTCCATGAAAGTTACTAGAGTATCGTGCGAAACCAACAAATCATATACTTGTTAATTTAGGGATCTCACACTTTTTGATAGCTTCCATTCTACTCACCATAGTCACAGTAAATTTTTTCTGGCCGAGAAAAACGAACTATTTAGTAACAGAAAATGGCTACCGCAAACGTTGACAGTGAAGTCTTGCAAATTGAAAATCATCATTTATCAAATTTTATTAAATACTAAGTAGTAACTACCTCGTCATTACTCATTTTTAAATCTAATGCTCATTCGGTTTCAGTGTTCATTAGCATCATTTATCATTCAAATGATATCAGGGGAACATAGACGACAAAGCCATTCAGTCAAAAAGATTGTAGCCTATTCTAGATTGACTAGGGATTTATGCTTCAATAGGCTCAAACTAGGAAAGACGAAAGGCTTGAGTAATTTCGATTCAATGCGAAAGTTCTCTATATCACCGTTTAGTTTTTGTACTTCTGGCGGATGGATTCATTATTACAAGATGACTCTACTTTCTTAACTATCAACGCGTTGACAATGACATATTGGTTAGACTTTGTTTGCATTTATATTGAAATCTCATTCTTAATTCTCAATATAAGATAGCTGAGTAAAGTTTTTGAGATTTCAATTTAAAATAACTTTTAGAACTTATGAATATTTGAATAACATTATATCTGACGTACACATATGCGAGTCAAAAACAGTTAGATTATATCTTATTTTCAAAATATAAAAAAACAGAAGTTGAAGAACATTTTTGATGAAAATCCGTCTTCTATTAAAATTTCAATCAGCAATTTAACTTATACTGAATGTAAAACAGAACATTATCAGAACCAAAAAAAAAACTTCGATACGATCTATTCTGATTTTCCTTGAAAAAAAACAATTATAGAAAAAACATTTTTCGACGCTCAAGACTATACTTTTTTAATAGTTTTTGTAAATAGTGTTTTTCTGTATTACTTACTTCGCCTCTGAAAATATTAACACTTCAGATAGTTATTTCACTTATAAAAGATTGAAATCTTCCAGTCAAACATAAAACACTTTCTATTGTATACAAACGAAGGAAATCACTCCTTAGCTGGCGCGTGGCTCATGCAAAACAAAACAGAATTGAATTATTATTAATATCGATTGCAACCATGTGACTCTAACAAATTTTTAACAAACTTCAATCTAAAGCAATTGAGAAAATAAAATTTTATCGAATATCACAATTATTTTTGCTTATAATCAATTACAGCTGTATAAAAAATTCGACTTTACTTAAGTTTGTTCGTTGTGATATATGATGATTGGTTTCTATCAATTAAATTAAATTTTTTTCTATTAAGTTTCAATCGATGATAATGTGAACAATCGTATGAATCAATGAAAAATTTTAAAGTCAGCTCCAAAATGATTAAAAATCGATTAAAATCGTAATATACTAGTTGATACCCAAAATGCTTTTAGTGAGTTTCAATTTATTATCGATCCTTATTTTTTCAGTGTGGAGACTTGATTTAGCAGCAAAGATGAGCGCCTACCCCATTTACCGAGAAGTAGTAAGTAGTAATTGTTCACTATGAAGTAATAGTAGTCGTAACGTGACGCACATATTTCTACCATTATACAACGAAAGTGTTGTTTTTAATCGTAATATCCCAATTAGTATATCTTTCTTCTTCTGACTATTCTGTGTAGACATTTTGATCGGTTACTCGTCTTAGATAAATAATCCTAGAGCTTGTTAAGTAAAAATAAATTGTATACTTGATCAATTGAACTTGGTCAAATGTATGACATGAGTGAGATAAAGGTACAACGACATCCTAGTAGGAATTCGACTTGATCATGTCATTCAACCGAGAATAATTTTATAACTGTGTTATGATTTAACGAGAAAACGAAGATGTCTATTTGCTTCTTAGAGTATATGAGTGGCAGATGATCGTATCATCCATTTTCAGTCTGAAAAACATTAAAACTAACGATGTACAACACAATTTTTGAGAACGATATAGATGATATTCCCTGTTTCATAACAATACTGAATGACAACAACGACATATAGTTTATTGAGAAACTAATTAATACATACACGACTTCGTTCATTAGATATACATGATTTACTATTGGTATTGAAACATCAGATAAACTTTGGATTGCGCATCGAAAAAACTATGCAAAATGTGAGCCCAATTGTTTTTAGATTTTAAAATCATACCTACTTTTGAATCGTGTGATCAATTTTCTTGAACGGTTTCTATGTTGTACGACGAAAATTATTAGACTTAATTTTTTATGAAATGTAGTATACATACTCAATAGTTATATGTCGTTAAGGAAAAGAAGAAACTTGAGTAGTATTCCAATTGAATGATTTTGACAGTACTATACAAGTCAGGTAATAGTCTATAAAAATAAATTGTAATCAGTGGTCGTATAAGTATATCGGCTTCTACACATATCCTACTCTGTTACAAATTAAGTATGTATTTTAAAATGAACGCGTATTGTACGTTGTAGAACACATTTGAAAGTATAGAAAAATATATTTCGTTATTCAAAAAGCAATTTCTTTGAATCTTTCAACATGCATAGTTAAAGTACTAAATATTGTGTTTTTCGTTACAGATATTTCTTTGCCATTTTGAAACTAATTGTGCATTTGGATGTTTAGTTCTGAACACCTATACTGTCAAATGTTTTGTCAATTAATTATCAAGCACGATCTTTCTTTTGGCAAAATTACAAACTTTTTTCTCTCCTCCACATGAAGATCTTCTCGTAATAAGACTTAATCAATTTTGTTGTAGCAGTGGTGCAAGCAAGACTTTATTTTAAAATTTCTATGAGTCATTTACTAAATATCAGTAAACAAAATAGTAGTGTACCATTGTTTACTTTTTACGATGAATTCGATGCACTACATGTTTTCTAAAGCGATTGCATTTTGGGATAGATGAACAGAACTTTGTTACAAAAACTTGATTTTTAGTAATATACCCTTTATATGCATCTGTGAACAACAATTTTAACATTACAAGCGCCGGAAAGCAAATGAATTGAATTGAAACCTGATTTCGACCTGCTTTTTACTTGCCTAGCGAAAAATATCCCGAAAACGTCTCGGTTTTGTTTATTTTCTGATACTGCTGGGTGTGACTAATTTCAACCATAGTTTTCGTACATATTGAGCGAAAGTTTTAAGCTGCCTAATTACTCGTGAATCTGGACCATGCATGATATAGACCCTGTTGAAGTACGAATACCGTCTCCTCCTCCTCTCAACAAAATGATCGAATCTGAAAATTTCAGCTCAAAAGTATTTTGTATCCGAGATATCAGAGTCCTTAAAACGACCCATAGCTATGTAAAATTCTGGAGTTTTTCAGTTTTTTGGAACTTGAACATCTTAGAAAGGGAGTATTTTCTTTGAGCTAAATTTTTCAGAATATTTTTCTTACAGATAGATCTGCTGGTACGAATGATCCTAAACTGAAATATCGTGATTGAATTTCCGATATATACTATGTCATAAGCATAATTGAAATAAAACCTCAGTGAATTTGAACAAAAGTTCTAGTGGCATTTATCCTTTCGGGATTTTTCCTACCTCAATAAGTTTCACATTATCTATAAAATATGAAGTAAAAACTTACGAGGGATTCAAAAATGTTTCCTGATGTCTACATTTCTAACATGAAGCGAAAATATCCGTTACGGTCTCAGGACATTCTGAACGTTACAGAAACCCAAGAAGTGTTGTTTCTGGGTGCCGGTGTTTTCTCTACTGGTTAGAGCTACAGAGACGTCTATTTAAAAATCGAAACAACCGATAGAGACGAATCTAGACGAACAAAATAGATGACATATCCATTCATGAAAAATAAAGTGTGGCAGTGTTTTGTTTATTCTCTCGAACTAGCTAAGCCATTGACAGCCATTAGAGAGCATTTTTTAATCTTTCGAAAGCTCTTTCAATGCTCTGAAAATTTCATTGTGGATCCTATTTAATTGGAGATTTGTTTAAGCAGGAAATCAAGCCTGCAACAAATGCACTGGAACTTGAGGGTTTCCTTATGAAGCAATGTTACGCTACTGGAAAAGCTTTCTAGTATTTCGACATGTCAACTGAAAATAGTCAGTTTTAAAGGATGAGTAGAGCAAAATGTATTGCGTCAGATAATGTTGGAATAACCTGTTCGACTCTTTTGGTGTCTGAGATAATCGAAAAAGACTATCAGAAAGACAATAGTCTTACGTTTGGATAAGTCGATATATATATTTAAATATATGATTAGGTTGTTTGCAGAAATTAAAAATTTTTTAAAAATCCGTTCTTATACTTTTACTCCTTACGGATTCTAGTAATCATCGTCGAAAGGTGTCGCACCGAAATGTTTCTAGAAGAGCTATACTACCCACATTGATATATTGCTTTATCTTCTTCTTGTCAGAAAAAAGAAAATTCGACAATATTATATCGAATTAAAAAGATTTGTTTCTCTGTTGTAATAACGCAATCTGTTGCAGATTCGCAAACCCCGACGACACTATAGGTGATTCATTTTGTATTTACTTTAATTATTTTACTAAGTTTGACTTGTTCTCAACAGAATGCAAAAGAAAAAAACGACAAAGTATATCCAGTGTTCGCTGAATCGGTAAATGAAAAAAGGTGATGACGTGGATGAAAGGGGAAAATGAGGCATCAGAGACTAAAAAAATCATTCGATAAAACTTCATAGACAAAAACTTGTCGTGAGTAACGAAACTCTGCTCAAATGGTATCTCGTATTCTTAAGATGATTAGTAAATTATTCAGTGCGCCTGAATATCGCTTACTAACGATGGGTCTCGATTCATCTGGTAAAACATCGATTCTCTACAGATTAAAACTCAATGAAACGATTCAAGTCATTCCAACCATTGGCTTCAATGTAGAAGTAGTGCAGTTTAATCATGCATCTTTAACGATTTGGGATGTGGGTGGACGCGACAAAATTCGTCCATTGATAAGACACTATTTTGCCAATACGAACGCTCTTATTTTCGTCATTGACTCTAGTGACGAATATCGATTACCTAACGCAACCGAAGAATTGTGGCGTGCATTAGATGCCGACGAATTACGAGACATACCTCTTCTAATCTACTTAAATAAAATCGATTTACCTAAATCGATACCATCGTACACTATTATTGAAAAAATGAAACTGAATGATATTAAAAATAGACAATGGTATTTACAATCATGCTGTGCTTGTACAGGTGAAGGTTTGTACGAAGGTTTAGGTTGGCTGGTTGGTGAATTGAAATCGCCAAAGGCTTCGGTATCCGGATACACAACTACAGTAACATTAAATGAATCAATGAAAGCAGCTGAGAACGATCGTCAGGCAGATAAGTCATTAGAATGGTTAACTCAAGTAGATGATGACACAAACGAAGAATTTATTGCGAAATTCGAAAAACACGAGCTTCCTATTGATACATTTGATCATCGAGAATTATTAAGAGCAATATGGGTGTGTTTAACAATATACGGTAGACAAAAGACAGTTAAGATGCTATTTGATCATCTCAAGATGTATATTAGAGATCTGAATGAAACATTGATTTATTTTTGGATTCAAATCGTACATTATGCATTTGAAGCAACAAATAATCCGACAAATGATTTTACTGGTTTCCTATTATTGAATCCACAGTTACTCAATGAAACTGATCAACCGTTGAGTTATTATAAAAAAGAGACACTATTTAGCAGTCAGGCGAAAACAAACGTTGTTTTACCAGATTTAAAACAATTACCAAGCATTTTACCTATGTCGTCGGCTTCTGCAATTAATAAAATGAAGAGCAAAAATCTCTCGATACTTCAAGCAGATATTGATGAGTTAGACAATGATGAATTTCGGAAACAATTCGAATCGTATTCATTAAAAATTTGGTCTCATAAAACTCACGTACGTATCACATGGCTTTATTTGACATGCGACGGACGTCGTGTAGCAGTCAATAAAATATTTGATGGTATTAAAAATTTCATCCAAAACAGTTCAATTGCAGGAAATACATCATTTCACTTTACAATAACGTATTTCTGGATTCAAATAATTGATCTTGCCATCGCACAAAGTCCGAAAGAGATCGATTTCGAAGAATTCCTTCGTTCCAATCAGCATTTACTCAACGAAAATTTATTTCTTGACTATTACAAAAAAGAAACCATACTGAATAATCCGATTGCTAAACAAGAAATGGTATTGCCAGATATCAAACCGTTACCAACCTTAGTTACAGTCAATAAGAAACAGTGAGCGTATCATACCCGATATGAACATTAGTTCGGTTTTAATTTCTATTTGAACTTAGTTTTTCTATAAATAAAAGAAGCTTGTTCTTTTGTGTTTGAAAAAGACGCAGATATTCAAGAGCAACTGCAATCTATACGACTTTCGTTTTTTTTTACCATTGACGAAGGATCACGGGCACATCAATCAATCGTTAAAGTAACCATTCTCCGATTCATATGTTGGTGGATCTTTTCGATATTCATTCACAAATTACCATGCATCAGGTTTACTAGAATCAAATCGTACGCTCGTGGTTTCTTGGTAAATTTTATTTTCTATTCTGAAAAGTAAACATCACGGTGGAACGAACGACCCGAATCGTTTGTCTTTTGTATCGTCATCTCTCGTTTCAGTGATATTTGCATCTGGGAAGAAGTGCCGTGCGTGTGTAAACTGTATGAATATGAGGGCACAAAAAACATTTGAGTTTATGATCTTTTCAATACGATTCCAAGTCTTTCAATAGATTTCGATAGTACTTTAATAATTCTTTTTTCACACATCACGAAATGCGTGAGGTTATTGTGTGTGTAGGTGTTGGCTTCTCTAAAATGTAGAACTTACATGATACCACCAATCAGTAACCATAGTTCATACAACAGTAGTTTCTAATAATCGTTCCAAATTTGAAGTTCTTGCATTTCTAAACTCTTCTATGTTGGTTAACGTGCATAGAGAGTACAGAGGAAAATCGAAACAATCACGAAAAGACGTGCGGAGAAAATTTTTCTAGTAACTACCACTTTTTCTTCGTATTATTCACTAATTTCTGTGCTAACGAACAAGATAAATGGAGAAGGAACTTCTTCATATGAATTTATGATCGTGAAAATCCTTAGTTAAGTGATGGTTTGGAAATAATTCAGCGTCATCAGATGCGATGTTTTCATATCACAAGTGAAGAATTATTTGAATCTTAAACAATAAATCACATAGGGAAAATCAAATATTATTATATTTGACTTCATTATTTTTGAGACATGAATGTTCAACTGTGCGATTATTTTATACGGAATAATATGTTGATTAATATTTCCCAATATGATGATTTGGACAGGTGAATCATCAAAAGTGAAATATAAAATGAAATTCGTCATTCAATAATATCAGGTAGAGAGGAAACGTCCATTAAGAAATGAATGCAAACAAGAGCAGTTCAACTAAGATCCTACATTAACTTGAAATCGAAATCTCATGTAAGTATAAATTTTCAATGCGTCATCAATATAACTCTTCAGTATCTTGCCTGTATTCTAACTACCATTTATGAAGATACAAATGCTTTCGTAGCTCCAGACTCTATGTGGAAATGCATCGAAAAAGCTTTTGGGACATCTGCGTTGAACGCAGATTGTAAACTTTGATTTGACTTAAAATGTTGCATACGATGAAATTAAGCTTAGTTAATTTAGAATCATGGATTCTAAGACGATAATTTTAAATCATTAAAACAAATGTCAAAGATTATTGGTTTTTATTCAAAAGAGATGTGTTTTCTGATATACAAATGATACATATTCGTTTGTATAATTCATTTTAAGTGTCATCATAACGTTCATCATAATCATCATCATCGTTTCGAAATTTTTCTAAACGTTTGCTACCAATTTCATCCAAGATTTCGCGTGGAAATTCATCACGATATTTTGCAACACATTTCAAGCAAAATCTTCGTGTATAGAATAAACTACAATCTATATGAACACATACTAAACGTGAACATACGGAACATGTTGAACCAATAATTAATGATGATAATTTTGTTTGATCAACTTTGTCTTTAATAGCAACAAATGGATCACGAAGTAAGTATACTTTTTCAATTAAGTCAATCACTATGGTTGGTTCTTTTTTATTTTTACTATTGTAAGTCGTTGATGTAGATGTAGATGATGGTATTGAATCGTCAATATATTTTGAATCATGTCGATCATAAGCAGCATAAAATGGACATAGAGAACATTGAAAAACTTTCGGTTCAATAATTTCTGGAACAGACATCTAAAATATTTGATGAATATTTTGTTTTTATTGAATATTATGAAGTTGAGTTTTAGAGAAACGGGGAAAAGCGTACTTCTTCACTTCAAAAGTACAGACGTACACTCCTCACCATCCCTCTTAGTTCTAGATAAAGCCAAGATGGAAAACACTAAGAAATTAATTTCTTTTATTCTAATAGATTCTCATCGCTTTATATTTCACATGAATCATTCACAATTGCTTTCTCAATTATGCTCAGATGCATATGAATTCGAATGATCTTTTGATAACGATTACATTGAATAAAATATGAACAATAAGACTTAAGGAAAAACTCAATAATCGTTTAATATTCGTTGCCAATTCATATATTCTATGTATTGGAGAGAATAAACTGTACTATCACGATTACTATCTAAATATTCTTTAAAATGAACTTCAATATTCTTAAAGAATGTTGCAATGTGCAGGTTGATAGATCTTCCATAGATTCATGCGTACATCCACGACTGCTATGTACTGATCGAACGAACAAATCTATAATTAAATATTAACTATGATCCGTAACAGAACTAATATACAATAGAATTGATGAAATGGTGAATGGTATTACGATTTTGAATTTTAATGAGACAACTTTATCTGGACCGTCTATAAATTGGGATGCAAGAAACTCTGCTGTCAAGACATTGACTAATTATTTTAAGTAGAACACATCTTTATCACAGTTATCTAGTTTTTGTCGTAGCCGATACTACAAATTTTATTTCTAACTTGATGAATCAACAAATCAAGATTCTAATTAAATCACAAATGACATTAAATCTATATGTTTTGAAATCAAATTTTGCTGCTGGCAAAGACGAAAAATAAAATCAAATTTTATTAGAAAAAATAAACATAAGATATTTATTTATTTAACGGTTTAGACATTGAGTACAGACCACGACAGGACTGAATAAAATATCACTACACGTAGATTTTATTTAATCAACTGATTATGAATATTCGATTGATTCATGGATCCTTTCGACGTTTATATTGTGTTATAAGATCCTAAAACAAGAACGGTTACTTTTTATGCAACATCAAACTGAAAGGGAACAATTGAATTTTTACTTTAGTTATTTTCGTTCCAAGAACAAGTTTCATTTTATGTTTTTGCTCTTCTTCTTCCCGTTCATTTGTATACGACACTTCACTATTGTTATTTGCCTTGGAATTAAACAAAGTTGAATTATTTCCTGTTGTGTCTTCTCCTCCACTTGCCGTTGTTGTTGTGGCTACTGCTAATAATTGTTGGTTTTGTGCTCGAGTCGATTTTCCAATAAATGGTAATCTTAGATTAATATTTTGTCGAATAGCTTGAGAAAGTAATACAGTTTTAACATCAGATTTAATAACAAGGACAAGATCATGCCAACTACAGGTTAGATTACGATATTCAAGTGTTGGAAACGAAATATGTGCATTTTCTAAATCACCGATCTTTTTTTCTTTTGTACCCTTGAGAAAACGTCATAGTTGAATGAATGACAAGACTAGATCAATAGTTTCTTACTCGAAGTTTATATGAAATAATTAAGGATACTTCAGGTATTTTAATATACTGAAATGATAATGTATTTTTAGCACGTTTTTCCATAGCGTCAAGATCAACATTGCTGAAATAAAATAACGATCGACCAGTTAACATTTCTTCTTCACCCTAAAAGTAGAATTTTATTTCAATTCAAATGAATGAAGAAAAATAATTGAAAATAAATCTGTGAATAACCCAGAAAAGTCACACATACACACAGAAGAACAAGAACTACTTGTATTAGGTAAGAAAAGATTAGTGTGCATATAGAAATCGCAATTTTCAAAAACAAAAGATGAGGAAAGGAAATAATACCCATCGAATATCATTCGAAATACGACGACTGAATCGACGTAACATAGTCTATACAAGTAAATATTATCGACGAATATGATACTTTTTTAAATACTTTTCAAACTTATTTTATTTTGTTTGAGTAAAACATTAAAAGAAAGGATAGTTTTCTCTTTTGTTTTTGATAGTCTTACCTCAGTAGATCTCGTTCGACGTTTGAACGAAGTCGATGTTGAGTGCTTCAATGCTGATTTATTCGATCGATTACTACCGGTTTGTTGAATTTCATTATTGTGTTGATTTTTAGTAGGAAAAAGAAATGCCATCAACATTTGAGAAAAACGACGTGTCATTTGAATAACAAGTGGAGCAATGTTAATTTCTACATGAAATCAATTTTATCATTTAAATGATATCAAGAACATGAATTTTTGATATTTTATTTCAATTACCAAGATGTTCTTTTACAGCAATACCGCCGACAGATTCTCCTTCTTTACAGTAAACACGTATCATTGTTTGTTGTTGTTGACAGTTCGATGTTAAAATTGTTCGATATCGATCATCAGGTAATAAATTTTCAACTTGAGCTTGACCAATGCTTATCGAATGTTCGTTCGTACCATTTTCAAAATAACGTTTGGCATACCTTGAATATATATATATATAATTTTTGTAAACAAAAATAACGTAGAATTCTAGTGAAGTTCAGGATAAGTATGATACGAGAGTTGCTTGAAACTCAATTGTGTAATGAAACTAATCCTCACAATAATAGAATGCGTTTACTAGTGTGGCAGTTGTAGAGCAGATCCTAGTGTAGAATGAATCTATTTATATGCAATTATAATAACTGAATCGTTAATGTAAATCTTTTACGATGAACTACCCTAGAATTCATTAACATCAGTCACTAAGCACGAAAAACCATGTTTAGAAACTAAATGAATCTATTTCTCGTAGAGGGTTTTTTCGGTTGCTGTCTTGAAAATAACAAAAATATTTCTTACAAAATATTTCTTAATAAAAATTGTGCATTAGTTATTTGTCCATCTTCATGTTTGATAAACCATGTTATTGAACCACCATGAAGTTCGTATCGTCGTTCTAATCGAGCCGTTTTAGTACCTTGATTAAGATATTTTTATTGAAATTTCACAAACAAGAAAGAATGATTGAAACATACTCGTTGCTGCTATTCTTAATTTAACAAGTCGTGCCAATTGCATATCTTTATAAACTGCACACTTCATGCCTAATTCTTCTGCTAATTTATTTAATTGAACTTTAACAGACGTATATAATGTTTGTAATTTTTCATATTCTTCTGATGTAAATAAAAGTGTCTGTTCTCGACCACCAACATCTTCTTCGTCTGATGAATACGAATTACTGATAAAGAAAAAAAGTTTTATTTTCATATATTTCGAAAACAATAAAAATTCTATACTTACACTAAAACATGATTTGCTCGACTAAAAAAATAAATTTCTCGTTCAAGCCTTCGTAAGTTTGCTAATGTTGATCTACAATAATATAGATATATATATATGTATAATTAAACGGGAGTGTTGTTTTTAAATTTTAAGATAATTATTTTACCGAACACGTTCCAGTGAATGACGAATATTTTCACGAAGAACAGGAAGACTATCAGTTAGTTGAATTTGTAAACGAAGTTTTCGTAATTTACTATTAGCACCCTACCGAAAAATAATTAACAATACGTGTATGTTTACCTACTAGGAAAAACTTTACTTCTTGATTTGGCTCAACATATAAGAGTAAATTATTAACGATATCCATAATTGTACGATATTGTGACTAGATAGAAAACGAGAAAAATGAAAGAAAGAAAAATGAAGTAAATCTATCCAAGTAACGAACTGAATTTGTTGATAATTGAATATCGTTATGAATAAATGTAAATGAATCAACAAGTAAACGATCACTTTCACCAATAGGATTCGATTCATTTATGGATGGCTTTGTAAATGGCTAAATAAGTTTCTTAATCAAACATTAACACAAAAAAAAAGAACATTCTCTAACGTTCACTTTACCGGTATGACTATGGTCGTATCAGTTTCTTCTTCTTGTGCTTGTTCAGTATAAAATACATAGGATAAATTTGCATTTGACTTTGATACAATACATTGAAGCTGTTGATCTCCATGGCCATCATTTGTAGCTATACTTCCAATAACATTTCTTGATGACTCTCCTAATAGAGAATTTTCATTACGAATATCACGTTGTGGTATCCATATAATATCGTCATCGGATGATGTCGATTGATTATTCGGATTGTCTGCTACGTCGAGCGTTGATGTTGATGATACTGTTGTCGCAAAATATTGCATATCTCGTAAGTTACCATGCCAAGATGTTTTATCGCATAATTGTTGATCACGCCAAACGGGTTTATGACGATATTGATCAACTAATGCAAGTGCAGCTGATAATATGACATAGCCACGGGATTCAATACCACGTAGAGCTATTTGACTATCACCTAGTTCAATATGTAAATTATGCTCTTCAACATCCTCTTTTGCACATTGACGAAGGCCAACTAAAGATACAGATGCATCAACAACCTAGTAGTAGAGTCAAGAAAATAAAATAAATCAAATATAATTACAAAGGTTTTCATAGAACGAATCCTAAGAATAAGAAAATAATTGTCTATCGCCAACATCAACTGGTTAATATGAAAATCAGATGGAAATTCTTTAAAAACGTGGTTCTCCGAACATGTCATCAAAAGAAATATCATAGTTATTCTTGTGAATTCGATATGAACCGTGTGATAGTCAATTTTTATACATTAAGTAGATGCTTATTTCAGCCGACAATTAATTTTTTTATCTTGGTATATTATTTAATCGATGCGCACATAATAAGGAGCAGAAGTTTGCTGAGATTGAGCACAGAATATAAGCAGCAAGTTAGTGAATGAAAGAATGAATCTCTCCAAATCGATAGTTCGATAGATTGTAACTAATATTACTTGATGTTAAAGCAAAACATGATCACCTTGTTTAAAGTTTGATCGCACTTAAATCAACCGAACGATAATAATAGCTTAAATAGAGAACGGGTTCGATCATTTTATTGTTCACAAACGTATTCCTTGTGAATTAAAAATAATTCATCTCCTTTAAATGACTCATACAGACGAATCATCGTTTATTTTCTTATAAAATCTCAATTATCTTTTTCTTTCGACAAAGAAGATTACTTTCGAACTCAAAGCATACTATCGAAAGCCTAGGGGACAAAAATTTTGTATCTATTTTAGCTTAAATCTTCTTTCAAACGAAAATGAGTTCTCTAAGAAGAAAACGTAAGAGTACTATGTTGTGGATTCTAAAGAATACTATGGGACACTGTTAATAACATATTAGTGCAGTGATCTCATTATTCTCAAAACGATAGGTTGTTTTTGTTTTAAACAATCGTTACAGTCAAGCAGATGAATATTTGTTGAGAAATTCTGTATCATGACTCCGAAGTCTAACTGACATCACAGGACTGGGAATTTCTTCATCAAAGCTCAGTTTGACTTTGACAAAAAAAAACATTTGCTCTATGTAAGGTTTTATGATTTTCAGAAAGGATTGTAAATTATGCAATAAAGTGACTTAATGATGACTTATTTTTCTACTGTATGAAACCAATGAGACTTTCAGCTGGCACGCATAGATTTACAGCAATTCAATTCAATAGTTTCATACTCAGATGATTTTCAATGATTCAAGATGGCTAGTAAACTATCGGTAAGTTGTTGTTTTTTTATTATACTCGCAACAATTTGATACTTGAACAATCGGCTTTTTTTTCTCGCCTGTATTACTTATGCGTGTTCTTCGATCGATCATCTACTAACGAACTCAAGATAGACTAATGTTTTCGAACAAATAATTAGCCTCCATGGAAATGTTAAAGTGACACAAAACATTTTCAATAAGGCACAAACAAAATTTGCGAGAAAGAAAATGATCTGAGGGATTAGTACTCGATTTTCGATTCGTATTATTGAACAACTTAATCAAAACAAAAAGAAGACTTTGTTGATTCAATCGGTATTGAAGATCTATAAAGTACTAACGTACAGGAGCAAGATCTACGCTTGGTTTATGTTGACTATCATTGATAAGTTGATCAAGAAAAGAAGCTAATGTTGATGGTTGTGATGTTGTACCATTTGCTGTTACAGTTATTGTAGTTGTTGCTGGTGTCGTTGCATTTAAATCATCGTTGACGATTATATGGTCATCGGATGGTGATTGATTCGATGGTGTTGTCGAAGCTTTTTCTTGTTGCAAATGTTCAAGTTCTTTAGCAAATGGATTTGAAAGATTGGAACGAAGTATATTATTTCGACGATAACGTTCATAAACAAGAAAAAGTGTTCGACGATTGGTTAAATTCCAAACAGCTTTCAGTCCACCGATTAATACTGCATGTGTACTAGTTTTGCTATTTGTTGATGATGATCGTACATAAACAAGACTATCTAAACTAAGAAAGAATGTTCGTTGCTGTTGTGATTCTTGTTGATTATCAGATTTATTTGTTGTTTCATTTGTTTCCTTATCTTCATTAGCATCTCTCAATAACCACATTTGTGCACGTTCTAAATTAACATTCATCGTTTTTGGTTTCCAAGCAATTTTTGCACGTCGAGCAAGACCATCGTTATGATCAATCAAGTGTAATTCTTGATATGTCACGAAGTTAAATAAACGACAATCAACTTGTGCACCTGTTTGACGTGCAAATGATGTTAAATATTTAACACGAAATTGTGGTAAAATTAATTGTAATTCAGCCGCTTCATAATGACGAGATAGTAATGGTTTACGTGGTGGGACAATAGTTTCACCTGGTGGTAAAAATAATCGTCCACGACGTGTTGGTCGAGTTATCGACATCATTGTATTCTGTGCAGAAAAGAATAAGAGATTAAAATGACTAGAAATTTCAAAATGCAGTACGATCGACTACAATTGAAATAATATTCTCTACGATAATTGATAGTGTATTCTATGATTTTGATCAATCGAGAGACAACATCTTTCGTCATAAATAAGTGCTTGATCATGTAGATAAATTCTTCGTGAAAACTATTGAGAACAAAAGTATCCTTTCGGTATCTGACTATTAACATTTCTAAAGGATAGAAGAAGTTCTTCTCTTCTCTCTCTGTTTTTTTCTGAAGAAAAGTCCATTTTTTCAACTACAATTTTTCGAAAAATACATATAAAATTCTACCAGATGGAGACTCATAGATCTAAAAATCATTGACCTATAATCATTTGAATATTCGATCTCTTCGAAATGAAATAGGATTATAATTATTCGAATTCGTAGAGTTTATTGAAGTCATTTATCGGTGTTCTTTTCTAAGCAATGAAAAGTTGAGTAGTCAGAATAGATTGATCTTCAGAAAAGTCTTAAAAAATTTAGAAGAGAGTACTCAACCTAAGTGTTCCTGTCATGTCATGGATAGATTGAAGTAGACAATGTTTTTTCTTATCACTAGAAATCTTAATACAGTTGGAAATAACTTCAGAATTCTAGTTTCAAATAGCTTTGACGAGGATCAACTTGAGTGTATCATCGCTGAAGAGCAATAGTTCCATAATCATAGAGCTTTCATTTTTCATAAGCCAAACTACACTTCTCTGTAATATTTCTATTGAGAGTTTGTATTTTTGAAAACTAATCAGATTCATCAATCTCTTTCTAAACAACACCAACTGTGCCTGTAAAAACAATTAATCTGTTATTTTGCTTACCTTGACACCTTCACAAAATCTCAATGTACTAGCGTAGATCGTACATGTTGGTGGTATTCCACCTTCGGGCACTTCTTTGCATTCGAATTTAGCTGCTGCATTAATATGATGTGAACGATATAGAGCATAAGAATCATGACGCTAGAAAATAAAATTTGTATGTTTCTATGTTTCACAATTCAACAAAATAAAATAAATGTGTGATCAGAGTATTTAATCTGACATCATGAATAAATATCAGACTGACTTATCATAATAACACATCATTTCACACGATACTCTGAAAGGAGGTATTGAACATGAGTAGTTTGCATTCAACCATCTGCATCCATTCGACTAAACTTACCTCTTGTTTTTCCCATGATTTGACGGCATCACGTGTATACAGTCGAACACCATTGTGATCATTGGGATCACCGGCACATAACCACTTGAGAGTTATTCTATTTATGTTATAAATAAACATGCAATGTCTACATTCAAAAAATTTCAAAACGAACCTTGTATCAACATTCGGCAAATAAAGCAAACAACAATCATCATATTTAGAACTTGTTCTTAATTTAATTGAAAGACTTGATGCCTTGATTATAAATTTACCATTTGTCCAATCAACATATGCTTCGTCCCACACCCATTCCATTTCTTCCGTATCATTATATGGATTTGAGGCAACATGATAAAGCCATGACATTTTATTTGCTGCAAATGACCATCGACCATGAAGATAAAGACGAATTTTGTCCCACCATGCAAGCAATGGTGACGGATCCACTGCACGAGGCGTTATACTATTTAAACAGAGATTTACTTGGGCTATCGTATTTTCCCACTAGAAAAGAAATAGAAAACAAGAATTCATTGAGAATTTCTGTGAATAAAGTACACTGATGAAAATATCATCGATGATCTTAATGTAGTTAGTAGTTGATTCTTAAAATTGCATTATTCAATTGTTAATTCATCTACGAACGTTAACGAACAATTTAAAAATGTTATATCGATTCTTTTTATCTTCATATTTATATGTTGCTGTTTTTCTTTCAGTTAAATTTCTTTTTCTATTGAAATTGTGTTCTCAAGTGAAAGCTTCTCGGTTCGGATGCAATTTATGATGCTTATATAATGTATAGAGAAGCATGTATAAATGAAAGATTCAAAATTTTCAAACATAATAAATGATTATTTGAACTATTAATCAGACAATTTCGTGTTTATTTATGATATTCGATGTGTGCCTCGGAAAATTGTTCTTTTAAAATTCAACATTTGTATATTAAGAAAAGAGTTCGATTAAAAATCAGTGATATCGAATTCGATAAAAGATCTATGACTTACAGCTGGTCCAAACGAGATAAGAAAAGAATCAAGGTCTGAATTAATATCATGATAAAATTTTAATGGTGAAAGAAGTCGTTGAACTTGCACTCGACTCGGTGTATAAGGTTCGCCAATTTCAACCCAAGGTGTTCTGATAGAATCTAAACTATCTGGCGTAGTTTCAGCTGCACAAATATGACCCCATAGATGAAATTGTTGCATTTGCCATAGAGGTTTTCTAAAATCTCTAAAATGTATTGACCAATCATCACATTTTAATATAACATAACGACACCATATTGTACATAAATCACTTGTATCAATTGGAATGCGTGGACTGTCACAATCAATTCGATGTATTACATTTAATATATTCTCTTTTCCTGTCCACGATTGATCAGCTAATGCAATTAAATCGACTTGTCGTAAATGCCAACGTATTAAATTACGTTTTATGCGTTGATTATTTTCATCATAGTTTGTTCTTTGACAACGTTTTATATAAACTCGTGAATTAGCTTCCATTAATGCTTTCTTCAATTCATTTACATTATTTAATGATTGCGACATTTTATCATGTTCATCAATACGACGTTGTAATTCTTGTTCTCGAATTTCGCGTTCAAAATATTCGTCAGCCATTAACTAGTTTGTGATGATAACAAAAAAAAACACAACATATACAAAGAAAATTCCTTTTATAAATCGTATATTTCTTACACAATAATTTTGAAACAGTTTAACCTCAAATAGATCATCAACTATAGTTAATTCGAATTCCTGAAAGAAAAAGAATTGAAAACATTCGATTTTCTTTTTTTGTTAAATTAAATAGATCAATCAACAAACATTAATTTTAATGGATAGATCTGTCCACACTTCATTCGATATAACATGTTTTGGAATTTCACTTAAAAATGTTGATGACATATCACCATTAGTTTTATGAAGACGTTTTAACCATTTACGAATATTAACAAACTTAAAATAAAAATTTTCATCGAAAATAGGAAAGCATATTTATTGTTTTCGTTTTCTTGTAAATTAACCTTTTCAATAACTTCATTGAACGTTGAATCGAATGGAAATTGAATAGAAAATGAATTGATTTGTACTAAACTAGCTCGATTATGAAGCATATCAAGGGTGCCGATTGCATTTTGTAAAAGAAGTCGTTCCGTCGTTAAATGATCTGATCGAATAAGACGTGTAAATAAAATATCCTTTTTAATAAAAGAATGAAAATAGACATGTTAGGCTAAACAAGAAATTATTATTCATCTAAAATTTTAATTTACGTTTACAACGAAAACACATTGTTGTTGCCAATCAACTCTGAGTTGTGAACATTTTAATTGCATTTGTGTTAAATTGTCAATCAAACTGTTACGCACAAATCGAGACGAGAATTTTTGAAGTTCTAATTGAATCCTAGAAAAATGTAACATTCATGCACTAGGACGAGTCTCGTTTTTAAGATTGTTTTTGCTTTCGTTTCAATTTACAACATTATTTCTATGTACCAACACTTGAAAATTTTCTATTTAAGTTCCAAAGAAATGTCTGGTGTACTAATCAACTACGAATGAATATTCTACTCTTCACTTATCTATACTAGCAATATCATAGACATCTCCATCATAACAGGTTGAGTCTACGAAAATTGACCGACGGCAAAATGAGTCGAGAAATTTACAATAAATTAACCACACAAGTTTTTTTTCTAAGGAAAACTTTTGTTTTTGTATGAAAGAAACGATCATCAGCTCGTGAAATTCTAGTAATTCTTCGAAATTCGGTCATAGTACTACATAAAATAATGTTACAAGAAGTTATCAATAAAGCATCGGCATCGATGTGAATCTTCTAGTAATTTCTTTATGCTCACAATCGTATGCATAATGAGATCAAAGATCCAGAATATATCAACATCTCAATTCGAATTGTATTCAATTCGATTGAGGCATCTAATCTATAAAGATACGACTAATAAATGGATGGTGAAGTTTTTGTTTTGTGATTCTGAATTTTTGGATGAATATTCGTGTCGATCAATTTTTACTTTTCTAAACTGTTTCGAACTAGCTTTTAGAACGAAATCGTACCGACGGAATCAATGTTTATGATTACCGTGTATTCTTTTCTTTTTTGAAGAAAATGACTGTCACAAAAATCGAACAACCAATCAAACATGTTCGATCTTTGTACATTTTTTTAACTCTGAGACAAATCTAACAACTATGTATTTCACGTTTGTTTCTCATTTCTTCTATGTCAATTCATGTTTCTATTCGAATATCCATAGAAAAAATTGCATATGGTATACATTTGGCTCATCTTTCATTTGGCATTAGGAATAGTTTTTTTTTCTAATTATAACTGTGCCACGTTGTACTGATTTCATTTGTATGGACAAGCAGCTATTAGATGATAATAAGGATTTCTTTCACCATGGTTTGGTTAATGTCTTAGCTTAACTGCAACGAATTTTTAAGTTCTAGAAATGATTTCCATCGTTAAAACTATCATGAGTTCAGATATTAAATAATTTCAATACATCTCATAATTTAAATTAGAAATCCTAACAGTAATTGTTATAATCAACTGTATAAAGATATAGATAAAGGTTACATGATCAAGATCGGTACTGTTTCTCTCAGTAGTATTGTACCGATAAATTTCGACTTAAAACATCTGATACGTTGGAAGAATCTTTCCACACTTTGAAAAGACTCTAATTTTCAAACTAACATTTGTTTATTGAACTTATGAATTTCGAACATACTTGCAATCTTGTGTTAATTGTAAGCAGATGTGTACGCTTCTATCTACTGTAAAATCAATATCACTTGCTACAGCTTGAGTTTGATAATTATTATTAGTAGTAGTAGTATCATTCGATATCGTTGCTGTTTTATCTTTATCCAATGGTAATGATGATAAATAACGAAAGAGAAATAAATAAAGTTTAGTTGTTAACACTATTGTTAAGTCATTTGGCACAGATATTTTTATTGTATGATTATGCTAAAAACGAAAGAATTTCTTTCGATGTGTATGTCAACAAAAAATGCTGAAATTCATGCATATTTACTGTATGATGGTGAACAAAAATACGACGAACATCGAATACTTTTTGACCGTGAGCTAACGAAGTTACAGGCTACAACAAACAACGCATAAAGGAACAACAATTGGCTTCAAAAGAAGGAAATTATTTTTTGAATACAAACAGTATTATCCAACGAGTGATTGCCAAAGTGTATTAAAGTCTTTTTCATTTCAGCTTGTGTTCGACTTAGACGAATCGCTGATATTGATAGAAATAAATAAACTAAAAAGATACAATGATTATCATATCTATATTGTTGATTTTCGTCTTTTGAACATCCTCTTTCTTTATTCTATTTACCTGGTACGGTATCACAAATAACTACTGCAACAGATTTCATCTGTAAAGAAATTTCAATTGCTCGATTGGAATTTGTATTCGATTTTCTCAATAAATGAATTGTTCGCAGACGTTTTAAAACAGATACGAAAATATGATTTGATTGTAAACGAATACCCGTTATTTCAATTTGAATATGCATCGTATTGATATGTGAAATCTATGCAACAAAGTAAATAAAACAAACGAAAAACTCGTAGGGTTAGTAAAAGATTGATTTGATCTTATGCGTACGTTTATATTCGCATTTGGTAAATACAAAAGACAATTCCATACATGTTGTCGACTCAGATTATCAGCTAGTGACTTTGATAGAAGACTATTATTATCCGATGTATATACAAGCATGTTTTTCAATTCAATAAGCGTTCTAAATATGATTCAACAAAACACATGAATAAAATTTGAGAAAAAGAAAGCACATTTATGTATAAATTGAAGATTTCTAGTATGATTGACATGACAAATTGTAAGGTTGCCGTAAACAATATTAGATTAATAAAGATTTTCTGATACTTTGTATTCATTTTTCATAGCATACGCTTTCGAATATGTTTCTTGATTAGAAAAAGACATGCATCTAAGTGTATTATGTCATGTTTCATAAAGTCGATCATGTACTATTGGCTGTGCATATTCGAAAAGCTCGATTCAATTCAAAGCTCTCTGCGCATGACAAGCATTCAGTAATAAGCTGTCTTAGATTTAGTTCTTTTTCTAGTTCACATCTTGTTAATGAAAGAAATATTCTCTCACGAGCTGCACATGCACAATTGTTACACTTGAAATTTTGTCGCATCGCATGACATTTTTACGTATCAACTTAGATGAAGTCATGAGATTTTCATCATTAGTAGATTGTCTAATGATTCAAATCAACTTGGAAACTTAGAGCTAAGTCGAATACTTCACTAAAGTGTCATAGAATTAGTTCATGCCTAAAACGTTATTCGAGTAAGCTAACAACAAACAATTACTGCTTTTCCACTAAATCTTGTAATATAATTGTTGTTGTTGTTGTTTTTTGAAAAACACTAGTACTATAAACAATTTTTCTCATCATCTTCTTTTTCGTTTGAAATTCTTTCGCACAATTACTCTATCTCTACATTGATCAGAGCAATCATCTAGTTTGAATTATTCTACATGAAAACTATTTTTCTAACTACCATGTCCCTAATACGTTGTCTTACAAAAGAATAGACTATGCATGCAACACTTTTGATAGAATACCGAAAAATACAGAAGTTTTTTAATGACAATTAGAAGTTCGTGTATGTGAAATCAGCTGATCAAAAAGTCAAACGTTCATTAATTTCATGTGCGAAGGAAACTGTGTACAAAATGTTCAAGATAAATTCTTGTCTCTTCTAGATATTTTCATTGTTCTAAGCTAGCAGACAATAGAGATCATCGGAATCACTGTTTTTTTCTAAACTCCACACTCGACTGAGTCGAAATCGAATTTCGAAGCTAGATATAGAACTATAGCAGACGATGATATTTACAGAGGTTTATTTCTCAAAATTCAAAAATACTTCTTTGAGAAAAAAATTATTGCTAATTGAATACATCTGAAACGTCTACGATCTCAAATCTTGGCTAAGTATTCAAACAAATGCATGTGAAATATACCTCGTTTCAGAATTTTGATTAGAATGAAAAATAATTTTTAGAAAACTAATTTGACAAATAAACCAGTCTTGAATATCGTTGATTTTTAAATGCATAGATGGATTTAGAAATTGAACTGATACATCGACTTGTCGATCAAATTGCAACGAACTATAGAAGAAAAAAAAATATTCAAAATAAATAGAATTCTAAACAATGAATTGATTTACTTATTTGATGAAGTCGATGATCTAGAGGACAATAATGTATGAAATTGTTGAATAGTCTCTTCGAATAATTCAACATTGAGATCATTGAATTGACAAGCAATATCAATACGATTGGAGAATATCTGCGTTTAAAAACATACATTATCAATTGACTTACATATTTTTCTATTCTGTCAAGATAATAGATTTTTGATGGAAGACGAATAAATTTTTTAATCTAAATTTATATTTTTCGTGAGTTCAATTTATTACACTGACACCATGAAAACATTCTGAGAATCCAAGCAATTGAAATAGAGATACATATCATTACATAGACAACGATAAAATCGTACACGTTCGTTCGATCAATAGGCAACTAGAGACTTAATTATGGCATAAGAAACGGTAGAATTAATTGGGATGTATAAGAAAATAAACAAGTGAGTCAAATCAATAGAGTAATGTGTCAAAATGAATATGTAGTTCTCGAAAAGTGGCTAGGTAGCTCTTATCGATTTTAAAACATCGAACATCAACTATTTTTTCACTTGTATATTTACTGATTTTCCAATAGAATATCTTCTTTTGAATCCATTTGTAGTCATCAAAACTTGCAATACGATTTCTTATCTAGCTCAAGTGTAAAACGCAACATCTCTCATTGCTACAAATTTATGATATATCATGTGAGAATCTTATTTATTTTGAAAATATCCGAATTCAAAATTATTTTCGAAAACGTACTTCTGTCGTTGTCTCTTTAAGATCATAGATCTACGATTTATGTTGTAGAAAACGATAATTGTAATATTATTTTTTGTTCTTTCGATTCATCTATCATATTATTATCTACTTTATATACATGGATTTCATTTTTAAATAAAAGTTTACTGTTTAAGATTCTTTGGGTTGGGAAGTTTCAATAGAAACAGACGAATGAGTATTATCGACAAGAAAATTACAATTTAATCAGTTCAGAGAGATCTACTAGCGTATTGTTTTGTCTGTACTAAATCGAAAAGATGGTCAGTTCCCTTTCCATGATTATCAATCGATTCCTTTTTCTACTTGAAAAACTTAAGTATCCAGCATTCAAAAAAGAAGTTGCAATCTGCAGAATTATCAAATAATCTAAGCACTTGAAGTAATTACGCAACATGCTCGTTGTTCACTAAACCTATCAAGTAATCTTTAGTTTCCTCATCCCATCATTGCTAGGGTGCCTGTGATTGATAAACACATGTGAGACTGGAAGTTTTTATAATTCAGTTTTCAGAATTTTCGATACTATTCTCCTCGAAATAAAGTGAACTACACAAGACAGAAGGATTCTCAATCGTTCAACAATCATTGACATTCGCTTTCACTAAAACATATTCAAGTCCGTTTTGTTGATACTTACTGTTATTTGACATAGGCCGTGAACAAGGAGTGTTAAATCCGAATGAATTCGAATATTAGCAATATATGCATGCCGTGTCTCAAGAGAAACTTTAGAAGAGTTATGAAACGAAAGTTCAGCCGAATCGAATCTATGACAATGAAGAGTGTCTTCACTAAATGAAGAAAATGCAATGCGAAAGAGAAAAATCGAAAATTTTGATTCTTCAATATAGAATACGTACCTTGATCTGTATTGTAAATCAATGTGTCTTATAGTAATATTAACAAGTGGATCATGAAGATATTCAATCCATTGATCAAATTTACTTAAAATATTATGTGAATTTGTCGTTTGAGTGAATGATGGTGACTTTGAATCTATCGGAAAACAATCCGATGCTTGTTTTTGATAGTTCTCGAAAGTTTCATTAGTTCGTTTACGTTTTAAATAATTAGATATTTCTAAAAAAGAGTTAGAGCATACTGATCGTTGAGTAATTTGTGTTTTCATGTGAAACACAATACTAACTATGATCGATTTCAATTGACCAATTAGGTGCATTTATATGAAGACGTTGCTCGAAATTAGTTTGTATTTCAATACTATTCCATGTTGATTTCAATAGTGTAGGAAATACATTGCTACTTGTTGAAAACTGTTCTTTGTTATCAATAATCGAAAATTCTACATATTCCGCATTGATCCATATATCAGAACTAAAACAAAACAAATAATACTTCGATATTAGCGTTGGATTTTATTGTTATAAAAGTTTTTTTTTTCTACAAATAGATTCAGTAATGTTTACGAAAACAAACTTGGATAACGTTTTCCTGAATCCTATGAAAAATTAAATTACCTTTCTATTACGTCAAAGGGAATAATGATGTCACAAATCTGAGAGTAAAGAAGACGTGTTAGATAGTTAGCATCAGCAGGTAAATAGAAGTACATCTTTTAATATCACATATATTCTTCTGGTTGTTCTATTTTGATTTCATGACTCTAAAATATTTCTTCGATAAAGTACGACGAGTAACCATTAGAATATAACTTTGAAAATCAAAAGAAAACTTTTCCCCAAGCATAAAAAATAAACAATAGATCCATTCTTTAATGAAACTTGAAGTGTATAGAGCTGAACAGCAGATTTCTATGACTTGATGAATTCTATCATGATATTCATCATGAAATACTTCCATCTGAGATTCTTACGTTCATGATTTCAAAAGTCAAATGTACTAGTGATGAAATCAGTTCTGAAAAATAATGCAATACGTTTTTCTCATCGGCAAACATTTCAGAGTTCAAGATTACGAGATTAAGAAAGATTCAACCTCATACTACTGATTCACATAGACAGAATCATGAATAATCTGTTGAACTATCTATCACTCTCAGAAAATGGACAAGCTTTTGCTAAAAGTCAAAGTCCAATTGGAAATCATGATTTCATTATATTTTCAACAAATATTTCAAATTTTGTAAACAAAATTTGATATTACTGAATTTCTAACCATTATATTGATTCATAAGAAAGACGCATCTATAAAAACGTATATATTACATTGATACATGTATGTTGTCCGGCGAACGGTACACCGACAGTTGAGCTCCCGACAATTGAGCCTTCATTGATGCATAAGGCAATATACAGAATCAACATCTAACCATGTGCTTAGATGAAGTTTGAAAATGCTTGTAAATTTGCCACTTGTCATGTTGTGAATGATTCCTTGATACTCGCGTCTATGAATACGACGACTATCTCTACAGAAATGAACAAATATTCGCAAATATCTATTATGATGTTTAGCTTAGAATTTGTCGTCTGTTTCGGCGATAATTTTTTGGAGCGTTCATTTCGAAACAATTGACATTGTGCTCCTCGCTTTTCAAATTCGATGAGGAATTGTTTTTGGAGATTGAAGCATCAGCTGCCTCGAACGAACAACTCATCAGAATGCTGGCACAGAGCTATTCAAGCAGTGTGATCCCTGATCTATTTTCACGAGAGAGTTGCACATCAATTTTGTTTAGTACTCAGCGCGAGGAAACCCATGAATCTATGAATCTATCAAAGACTTGAAAATTGAACAGCACGCGAATTCGATAATGGCTGAACAGTCGCAAGCTGCGGTTGCTAAATTAAAAAAGCGAGCGAAAAACGAGCTGTTGGATGAACAATTACAACAGTTAGCTTCAACGTTTCATTTAATCTCAAGCGATTTGTATTTTAAACGAGCAAGAACTCTATTTAATTTTTGATTCAAGTGTAGATTTATTCAAATAAAATTATCTTGTTCTATTACTTTACTTTTTTTTTGATACGAGGCTCAACTGTCGGGTCACGTACAGTGTCAGTTGCGACTGTGTGCCAAATACCACTGAATATCCAATCAATTCATTAATGAAATAAACAATTCTTTTCATGATATAACTAGTGCGACCGTACTGTTAAATCCCTATTGGGAGCATAGTGCCCTCTTATTTCAAATTTTCTACCGTGACACCTTCCTCTCGATTAAATTAAATTTGACACTCGAACAAATCTACTCCTGAGTAAATTTCACAATTAAAAAATTGATAATGATTTAATAATCCACGGCTTCGTATATTATACATCGCTGCCCTTTGCAGATTCTTCTCAATTCATAAAATCCAATGGTTGTAGCTACTATTTGTTTTTTTTATTGAATTCATTACAAAAGTGCCATTTTTTATTTCTTGTTACTAGTATTCGAAATGTGTAATATATACAACTTTAGTGGAACGTGTGATAGTCTTAATAACAATAATAGTTTCGCAATATGCGTTATGAATAGGTCTTTTACGCATAGCAACAAAAAATTAAAATAATTCTTTTGTAAATCAGCCTTCAAATTTACCTTGTACTGCTCGATGAAAAATCTGAACGTAATATAATTTGTTGAATAGAAACTTTTGCATTTTCATATTCAATTTTCAAACGTTCAATTTGAAAGGAAACATACTGAAAATGAAATATATTTTTTTGTGACTCCATTTTATGAAAGAAAAAAAAATAAACAGAAATATTCACTTTAAGTAAATATAATTTCTTTATCCAGCCTGTTTTTTGCTTTTTTTCAGTTATTGTATTATTTTGAGTTGCATAAATTCTCAAATAAACATTATTTATTGATACAATTGGTAATCGCCAAATAAATATTGAAAATGATGATAGAAAATCAATTTGTTTAATATTGACATGAAATAAATTGTGATTTACAGTAAGATTTTCTATACCACTAAGACCAATGGAACTATACTTGACGTCAATTTTATGAGACCATTTAAGATAAATTAGAAGACAACTGAAACAAAAAGAAGTTGATACACATCAAATTGTTATAGTTTCAATAAGAAATTACCGTAGAATCAACCATATAATACAAAATATTGAGGCAATTACAAAAAAAATCAACCCAAACGCTCCTCCGAACACCATTTCTTATGTTTCATATGGTTTCAAAGATACAATGTGACTCATGGCTTTCTGTCTGTCAATAATCCCATTCGATTTGAACAGATGTCACTTATCAACGGAAAAATATATATATTAACAATTTATATTTATTCGTCGAATGAATTCTTGCTTTTTCTTGTAAGTTTTGAAAATTTTTAAGATTTAATCTTTCGAAAAAAATACTTTCCTTTTATCTCAAATCAAATTATATATTCTTCTCGAATTTGATTGGTGACGAAGAAAATTTTATTTTAGTTTTCTACTTGTTTATTTAGAGTTTTTCTATTTCAGCTATAAGTGATAGTTTTCTAATTTTTATTTTAGATCTTTCACTTGTGAATTCATCGTCAACATGACTACTAAAGATGCTGCAAGTGGCAAAGTTCCACCTCAAGCTGGTGCAGGCGAACAACAAGAATATAAAATCCGTATCACTTTAACATCAAGAAATGTTAAATCATTAGAAAAAGTTTGTGCTGACTTAATTCAAAAAGCAAAAGATGAAGAAATACGTGTTAAAGGACCTGTTCGTATGCCAACAAAAGTTTTGCGCATAACAACACGAAAGACACCATGTGGTGAAGGTTCGAAAACTTGGGATCGTTTTCAAATGCGTATTCATAAACGTGTTGTCGATTTACATTCAAAATCGGAAATTGTTAAGCAAATTACATCAATTAGGTTAGATGAAATTCATTTCTTACTAATGATTTTTTTCTTAAAGTCATTTCCTTTCTTTTTAAAGCATTGAACCAGGTGTGGATGTTGAAGTAACAGTAGCCGATTCATAAATACAAAGAAAAGAAACGATTCAAAGCTTGAAGAAGAGATAATAACATCTTCATCGTTCTCTCCTCTTGCTCTTGTTGTTGTTGTCGTTGTTTTTGTTGAATTCATATCGAATAAAAAAGCACACAACAAAATTTTTAGTAACAACATATTAATAGATGAATAAATTGTCTTCGCAAGTTTACTGAAGATAAATAAAATTTGTAATCCATGATATTATTCATCATCATCAGTACTTAATTATATTAAATTGTTCGATTTGTTTATTCTCTGCATGAGAAAATTAACTAACATAGTTTACTAGATTATTTTTATCAAATACTTCGATTGTTTTCATTTATGTAACATTGAAAATGTAAAATAGGATCATCTATTTGTAGTCAACTATTTTCATTAGGATTTTAGTCTATAATTCTTCATGCGTACGGAATTAAGATATATTTTTCTATCAATACGACTTAATTCTATTCTTGACGATGAAAATTTGTTTTGATAAAAATCAATTAATCTGCTTTTAAATTGAGTAACTATCAAAATTACTTTGTTGATAGAAAAATTCGAACAAGTTTATTATAATTAATTTTGAGTAGTCATGAAAAGAAAAACGTAAGTTTCGTCTTAATCAATAACGCTTTGTAATATGCAAACGACAGAGAAACACTTAAAAATATGTTCATAGGGAACGAGTGCTCAGTGTTCTTTATCTGAACTTTGATTATTTAATTAGATCTATCACGTGCGTAAGTTACAGAATATTAATCTGAAATTTCACTTATGTTCTTCAAAGATATATCTTGAAGTCATACATGACCAAAGTCGAATCAGTATCCTGCATAATGATTCTTCAATACGACTGATGTAATTATCAAATGTCACAAAAAATAGAAAACATCTACGAACTAGTAATTATATTTTTAGTTTTTTCTATTGTCATTGTATACTAAGCATGAAAAAAATGTCAATACAGAAACAACATGAAAGTCAAGATAATTTTCAGCTAAGGACATACGACTGCTTCATGCGAATGAACTATGAAAGAGAATACTTTTCTTTCTAAGTTGACAAGCACTCTTGAAGCATGAGTTCCACTTCTTCTTTTTTATTTGTGCAAGACCGAGTAAACATACTTTTATAATTAATCTACTAACATTAATTCTTTCAATTCAAAGTCATGATTTAGAAATTTTTTACTTAATTAACTAGGGTTAGCTTAAGATCAACGTCATGAGTTTTGACAAATCGCCTGTGATCATTAACATCGTATTGGAATTACTTGAAATAAAAAATCAATGACGTTTGTTGTACTGTAGAATAAGTATTGAGACATGGTTTTCACTATCATCCCTATACTTAAGATAAATTATTCATGAGAACATCAATGGAGTCTCATTACAAATGGCGTATGCAAATAGTAGAATTTCTATTGTTCTTATGAGACTTTCACTAATTTTGATAATATTAATTTTTGCTTTTGACTTAATGTCGCTTTCCCTATAAGCCGAATCTTCTTAGAAAATTTTTAATATGTCTATCGGATCAAAACTTTTCATCATTATTGATGAGAAGACACGAAACATTAGTTAAGTTTTTGCCAAATCAATTGTTGTCACACAAGCTGGTAAATTGAGATACAAAATAAAAACATAAGCAAGGATTATCATGTCGATAGAATCATGTATTAGAATTCAAATTCAATGAGATCGCTTCTAGCAAGTGTCGAAATCAGTTAACGAAATGGTCATCATTTTGTACTCTTTTGGTTTCAAAATACAATTGTCATGTAGGAATTTTTTAATATATATTCATACGTATTTGTATACACTCACTACAATATAAAAATATGTTCATATCAATACATTTTCTTTGCTTCATATCAGTTAGTGCATGCATCTATATATCATTTACCATGACCAAGTACAATGGATGGATGATTGTATGGTTGTTGTTCTGGATAGAAATCGTATGATAATTCATCATAGTAGTCAGCTGACCATTGCTCTGGATATTTTCCATCGACTTTTCTGACATCGAATGAACTCATTCTACTTCTAACTACGAGACCAAGACGAAAACTAAGAAGACTTGCACCTGCTGCTAAGCCTGCAGCAGTTGTACTGGCGACAATCAAACGCAAGACCATTATTTATCGAAAACAACCATAAAATGTTTGGAAAATGGAAGATAAATTATGTTTACGTACATTATCTAGATATTTCATCTCAAGGTTGTCATTGATAACTATTTTATGCAAATAATAGAAGGTGATTTGTCAAAAAAATAAGTAATAAATACATGATTGATATGGTAACTAGATTGAATATTAAGGTCGATTACAATGCATAAATAAACAACAAAGAAAGTCACTAAAATACAAAATCGAATACCGTCAAAAATTTGACGTCAAAAATGTTCATTAGATTAAAGCTGTTAAGTGTAGATACTTATCAATGAAAGGTTCCATGAGTAACGATATTGACATGAACGACATAATTTTTTCCTTGATATTATATTATTGAAAGCAGGATGAAATTGAATAGGTAAAAAATGTGAACCGAATATTAGCGAACACATGGAAGATGAATATTAATGAAAAATATTGTAGACATTCAATAGATTTCGGATTCATGAACATTTTCTTTCCAAGTGTAAGGAAGTTATATTTAGAAGAAAAAGCAATTTAACAGACATCACAGAATTTTACGAATTACTCGATTGAGCAAGTCAAACAGTGCAGCGCATAATTTAATCAACCATAAATCATTAGGAAATAGAAAGCTAAAAATTTTTCCTTCATACATCTGTCGTAAAATTAACAAGAAAAAATAAATTAAGGTATATAGATATTTGAAACTACATTAAGATACATAGCAGCAAATTCACCAGTTTTACTATCCAATAACAATTGTAGTCAATCATAGAGGATTTCTCTTGTTAATCATCCATCATTCGTTTTACATTCATATCCTTTTCTAATAGTGCACATTCTAAAACTGTTTCATCTTAATGATACACGTACAACTTTCGTTTCGTGTCAAACTGATAGATTCCTTCGACTCGTTTTATCAAGTCACAATGAAAAAAAATGTTTGCTTAACACACATGTAAAATAAAATTTGAAAGGAAAGGCAACTGAGTTATGAGATCAGAAACATAATAGATATCACTTGAATCGTTGTTGAAAAACTATTGTTTGTCGATGTAAAGAAGATGCATGTACTAAATGAGGTATCCTACACAAAGAATAAAGTGTACATAAGACTATGAAAGATTGGGAAGGAAAACTGTATGAATGATGTAGAGTATAACTTGGTTTGATGGAATTATTTATTTTTGACTTGATGTCTGAATAGAAGTAGAAGATATATATTAGGAGGTTAGTTTCGTAGTTTATTTATGAATGTCATCGATTAAAATAGAGCCAGCAGAGTAATTAGTTTTATTTAATACATTCAAATTCAATTACATAGTAGAATAACACCACGCTATAGAAGTACATCTCATGTAGAATATATATGAGTAAGATTTCAGATTGTTAAAATTCGAATATTTTTAGGCTGCTTTGACGTATTTATACTTGTTTATTCACTATGGTAAAATTTATGAAAATTCATTAAAAAGATGTTGGAAAAGCTCATGGAAATTGGCTTCCGCTGAAAGCATGAACTTTCAACTTCATTGATCTTTATTTTCATATTTCTTTTTATGTTTTGTCCGTGTAAAAATCAGAAATATTCAATCATGCTGACTTTTCAGCAATTTCCTTTTCGTCTGAATGTGTTTTTCATTCTTGATTAGATGCGGAAAAAAAACAAATGCGTAAATTAGAATGAATATTCAACAAATTTAATAGCTTCCTAGTCATTTCTTGAAGAAATGAATGTCACATTCAGAATTGGTACTCGAGTCTATGTGGAATATTATTTCATAAATCTAATTCAGCTGTTATGCTATTTGCGGCTTGCAGCTTATTTGTGAATATCATTTCTCTGATGCTTTGATCTTCACTGTTACAAGTGTTAAGATGTCATGGATCTCGAGTTCTAGTTTAGTCATGTAATGGTTTGTGGGAGCGATAGTCAATTAAAAGCTCGGTGTTCTTTGACAAGAGTCTTGAATCTCGGGAGTTAACTTTGATTCTCTACTTTTGACATGTTTTTTCTGGAGCACTTGTGTTTCCTTTTCAAGATAATACTGGTTCAGGTGTATTTATAAGGAAAGAAAACAACGTCGTCTTGTCTCTCGTGAATCCGAAGGTAAACATGAAGCTGTGTTTTTAGACGAAAATTAATTTGATGAAGTATTGTTAGCAATGGTATAAAGAATTAGAATCAGTGAAGCTTGTTTCTTACTCATTGATATTAAAAATGCTAAATATTAAAATAGAGTATGACAAAGAAACATGTTAAGTAAGTTACTACATGCATCGAGTACTAGAGATGTATATTTTTCAATATCATTGTTGAAGAACATCGAAAACTTTTTAACCTCTTCTATTTTATTCATCATTATGTGAAATAATGTTCTTTGTGAGTCTGATTAATATATTTTTAATTAAGAGTGATTTGATTGTATTGTTATATAGAAAGAATAACACGTAGAGTATGATTATTACTTTATTCTACATTTTTCTCTTGTGAGTAAATCATCAATATGAGAAAAATTCGTTCGTAACCGAATTCATGTTGTATAGACTGTAATGATTTGAAAATGATTGCAATCTTGTAGCCATTGATTTGTTTTTCTCTTCTATGCACATTCAAAATGAACAATTATAGAGTAAATCATTTCAAGTAAATTAGGAACGAATCACATTCTACGAATTCTTCATTCTTATAATAGCATTTTATCTTTCAACTGTTAAAGTTTTTCGTTCATCCTTGTCTTTATTCTTTAAGTTGCTGTTTTGTTTACCACGCATAGAATTGACAAGAATAACAAAATTTTTATAATTTAATTGTATAAGTGAAAATAAAATTAAAATAATGAAATATTAAAGGAAGAGAGCCATTAAGGCATGTTTGCAGCCCAGAAAACTATGACCTAAGATACTTATATTCGGAA
>OENT01001031.1:8623-60879 GCA_900239685.1 Rotaria macrura | reverse complement strand
ATAGGATCAATTTTTAAAATATAGGAAATAGAGGATATATAGGATTGCCCATGTGGCCTCTTTTTCTGCAACTGCGCCGCAGTTACGCGTAGAGCCAATTTTACGCCGCAATTACGCGTAACTACGCCGCATTCATCGTAATGAAACATATGGGTGTTGCGAAGCCAGTCGATAATACGATATTTCCAGTAGAATTTCTAAATGTTTCTAAGACATGCTGAAAATTCGGTAGGGAACGAATTCAGTGTACGAAATTCGAATTATCTAAAGACCTTTTATTTCTTCTGTTAAGTGAAAGATTTTGAGCGAAGGAACATATGAGCTCGGTAAGCATTTTCAACGACGAAAATTGATACTTATCACACAATAATAGTAGAATTCTTATTGAGTTTGTCGAAGTGACAAGCACCCCATTTAGGATAACTATATCAGTAACGATCGTGCCCATATTCAAAAGTATTTGCGTTTCAACAGGATAACTTAACCTAAATGAAAGACATGATTTGATTAAAATCGAAGTTTTGTGAAAAAAAATCAAAATAATAATCTATCAACGGGATTTTCCTTTTTTTGTCGCAACAGAAATTTGTCTAGACTTTCATAATTCTGATTGTGTTTGATAGACTCAAAACTCGACTTTGTATATAATCTTTACTAATAATGGTAAAAAGTATACAAGAATAGATTTCGCTCGTTGTTCGACTACACTGAAATTGTATGGCGTCTTTTAAATTGTTGTCGGCTTTCGAAGAGAGAGATTATGTTATTGCATTTACATTGACGACATTTTCTTCTTTCCAGAATGACACAGGTTGGAAAAAACCAAATAAAAATTATAAAAATGCGTGATGCAATTGGAGGTGTGTGGATGTTTTATTTCGAACCTCTCCACGGGGTTCGGAAAATTTTGAAAATTTTCCATGTTTGAGAACACCTGTTAACTGCGATTGACACTTTTTTTTTTAATATATATATTTTATTGTTCCCACTGTTGGGTTAACACTTATAACAGCACCGTTTTTCACAACATAATAAGAATGAAGAAGGAGAAAAAGAAAAGAAAAGAAGGAAGGAAGTTATGATGACACATCGGGAAAATATTTTAAAACTAAGTGTTCAAGCAGAGAAGAGGTGGTTTTGAACAAACAAAAATGTCCTTTGTGTGCATTCATGAATGAGAGGAAATCTAGATATGTATGGTGAGCTCTCTTATAAAGTCTGTTTGCAAATTTGTTATTTTTCCTCAGACCCATACTCCTATAGTATTTTTTTGCTTGGTCTGTTGCTATTAAAAATGCTGTCCATGTTTGTCTATATGCATCAGCTTCAGGTGATTCATCTAAATGCTTTTGGAAACGAATCCAATATTTATACACATAGTCTCTTAATGATAGTTCTCTACTCACACATAGAGTTGTATAATCTTCATATCCGAGCAAACTGTACACCAATCTTAGACCTGTGCCGTATACATGCTCAATTTTTTGTTTCTGGATATTAGTAAAAAGGAACCATGTTGATAACAACCATGTGATGTGAGGAAGTGAAAAGGCACAGAACAATTAACTGCGATTGACACTTACCAGGAGGATCATTCCGACAATTGGATTCGATCGGATGCCTGTCGGATTCAATCATGTTTCTATCGGAGATTCTCTAATCCGACGAAATCCCATCGGATTCCTGGTTGCGATCCGACATTCGGACATTTAGTGTTGGATTTTGTCGAATCCTACTATCGGAATCCGATTGCATTTCATCGTATGATCTAATAGGCCTCTACTATTCTCAGGACGAAGAGGAGCAATCGGATCGCCTTAATACTGACAGAATCCGATCAGAAGTAACTGGGAATCTAGTGACCCGGAATCCGATATAAAATCCGACTAGATATGAATAGTTTTTCACAGATTTCTATGAGGGCATGGTAAATTCCTATTTCCAGGAAATTCAAAATGCACTACATACTATAATAAATTTCCAACACGCACATAAGGATGTGTATACAAACGAAGTTTATCACTTACGTTTCTATCAACTCATAAAATACATTGAGATATCTCATGTCTCAGTCGGTTTTATATCAACATAAATTCTCTTGTTACATCTGTTCATGCGTAGGTAGTATATAGATTCGGTGGGCTGGATTGGGTTGGGATGGGTTGGGATCGGTTGGGTTGGGATGGGTTGGGATCGGTTGGGTTGGGTTGGATTGGGTTGCGTTAGGTTAAGTGTAGTTTGTGTATGAACGAATGAAAGATCTTCACACCTTTATCGGTGGGCAGATTTTTTCGAACTAGTAAAAGGTTTAGCTGACTTAGTGAGCCGCTCAGATTGTTACCGACGGACATGGGAATGGACATCGAAAGGATGGACCTGCCGAGATCCCACGGATACACGTCAAATATCTTTCATAAGTTTATTTGATTGGCTTTCCCTCTTTGTGAAAACATGAAGCTGAAGAAAATTTCTGTAGCTTATAGAAATTTCTATAAAATAGTACACTAATAATCATAAAATTATAGTTCTTTACATTTATTAATACTAATTGTGCATTGTTTAGAAGTTATTCATGCAAGTGTACACTTCATATAGATAATTGATGTTTCGGAACACCACTTGAATTTTTCGATATACACTCTTATCGATATAATTTGATGTGCTAAACGAGAATATGATATTTGACATCGCTCTAAACAATGTTTCTTTGGACTAAAATCAGCCGAAACAATCAGTTCTCTTATAACTTTGGTCAAAATATCGCAAGAAAATGTTGAAATGGCGTCATGCGCCATCTACGATGATCTTTCTATATTTCAACATTTTTCTTGCCAATATTTCTCTTTTTGAAATTTTCTCTTTAGACTAAGTTGTGAGAACTGAAAATTCTTATGAATGTATGCATATAGTAACTTTACAATAAAAAACGTTTTTTCACGAATAGCATTGTTTTGAAAACTTTGTGTTACGAACCGGGTTTTTTTCTTTTGATTTACATATCAATAGATGTAGTTTTTCACGGGCTTTCAGAATCTGGCCTTATTTTTCTGGGCTTGACACTCTCTAGTGACTTTTGCCCCGAAAAAGAGAAAAAAACATTTTTCAACTTTCAATTAAATTTTTTTTTCAATTTTTTTACCCAATGTCAAACATGATTTGACAAGGCTCTACATCAGATATAGTAGAGCAGACTCCGCGCTATTGAATGATATATGACACTTTTAGATTTGGTCAAGTTTTGAAAAAAATATACAATGGACAAGAAATTCAATTAAAAATCATGATCTTTGACTATTTGGATGAGGGTGGCTCACTTGTGTTCTTTATATCTTTTCACTAGAAAGTCCTTTGACCCTAATATTTTGGATTTTGTATATTCATACCATAAGCTATCAAACGAAATACTAAACTTCAAAATCTAAAATTTACCTCCGGACGACTTGGTCTATAGCCTGGCGAAATCTCTCTTAAGTTATAGACTATGTTAGTTAGGTATTATCTAGAGTCCATTTATCACGAAAAATATGAAGGAAGTCGAGTTCAAAGTGAATGATGTAATTTGATATATTTAATGTATATTCTAAAACACATGTATGCATTAATCAAGTTCATTAGACCTACTTGTCTGATTAAAAAGTAAATCACATAATGAAGTTAACGTTAGAACAGAAATGTTTTCTTGTACAGTAATAGAAATATTAAAGAACAACAGGTTTACTAAAGATTTCTGCACTAGGAAGGGATGCTGGTATTTGATTTTCGTCTGATTGTTTCTGATGAAGTAGCACTCATTTTCTAAAAGTATGAAGAAAAATAAGATTTATTTCACACTGAACAAAACCTTCATGATAACAGAGTGTTCACATATTCAAACTCTTCTTTTCGATTAAAAATCCGACATTTAAATAGATAGAATTGTACATCTAACTTCTGAAAAGTGAATTGTCGTATTTCTAGAAAAACTTCAATTTTTCATCTGTTTATAATTGATACTCACTATATGCAATTAACTTGTGTTGTATATATCATACTCACTTCGCGAAGATGCATTAAAGCCATCCAATTCAACTCCTTACTTTACTATACGATCAAATTACTTTTCTTTCTTTCACTGTAAGCTAAGATGTGTCGCAAGTGTTGTGATTTGGGGCACAATGCACAACAAATTTAAGCTCAGCACGAAGTACTCGTTGTGAAACATTTTTCCCAGTAAGAGCAGGACAGATTCTTGCATGATTACACATGCGACACATTTTCAAAGCATGGTTCGAACCTATCGACAGCGTATAGCTTCATTTTTTGTGTAAAAGCATATTATGACATCTATTCAATTTATTTCTGTATAACTATTTCTATTATCAGAATAACTGAAGTAGGTGAGACCTTGGAATCTGACTAGCATTGAACTGGTCCGTTCTTCATCAGGTTACGTCAGGGTTGTTCTCCCTATATCAGTGATCGAGAGAGACATGTTCTCAAATGATCAATAATCGAGAAGTAGTTTTGTAAAAAAAACGATTTGAAAAACGTATGTTTCGCGTGTTGAATCATGTTGTTTATATACCGTTGTCTATGCAAAACAAAACGGTGAATGGCTAGCTAGCAGAGAGAACGCGACATATTCTGATTACGACAAATTATAATCACGAAATATTTTTATACCGAAGATTACGACACAAAAATAATGAGACATAAAGGTGGCGCATTTGATTTTATTGTGGTTAGATGGATGATAGCAACAAGATTATGCATCATTTCAAACTGAAAGGATGTTTGTTAAAATAAGCAACAAGAACAATATTTTTTTTCGTTAAGCTTATGAAACCGATAAGATGAGAATATTTTAGACGGTAATTTTCGCTTAAATTTCAAGAAATTTCTATTTACTGCTGATTCTTGAAGTATGAATTCGACGGAGAGTTAAATATTAGATTTTTAGCAGAGTCTTTCAGAAAATGTCGATGCTCATGTCTTGACAGTTTCACATCGGTTTTACAGAATAATCTTTTCATCTAAAAAACTGTCTGCTATTCTATGCTTCTGATATGCATTGTATCAAATTCACATTCATATACAATTTTATCCTTAACTTTCCTAGACTCGTAAGGAAAATATTAATAGAAACAAGAAAAAATAGATTTGAGGTTCCTTTTAATTTTTTAGATGATGAAATGTGAGAATCAAAGAGAATAATACAAAGAGAGATTTTAAAATAATCTTCAAAAATCTGTGCTACTCTGATAGTTCAGCAATTACAGCATCGTTAAAAGTTGCTAATGAAAATGAGTATGTGATAATTCAGACAGTTGATTTCCAGTAATTCAAGGAAGGAGTCTCGTTTGAATGAAGTGAAAAATTTTGCCCAGAATATTAGCTTATTTATAATAGATCCTCTTTGTTTCGTATATCTATGTGCTATTCTTGCTATTGATTAATTTAGTGCGTTCTATGCTTTAGCCATTTTCTTTCCTTTTTTTCCTGTTGATACAAACATTACAGTGCAATATGTCGTGAAAGTTTGTATTGAACAGACACGTAGAAAGCACGTGTGTTGCTTCCCATGGCAAAAAAAACGTTACTTTTAAATGCTGCAAAACGCGTTAATGCTGGCCGGTTTAGCGCGTTTCGCAGCTTCTAAACCGGTTAAAAACGCCGCGAGACGATACATTTTTCGTTTTCATTCTGGAATTCTGGTCCCGAAACGCGTTTTGAGTTAGTGGGAAAAGGGTTTTATACGCTTCTCGTCATGGGAAACACTGCGAAACGCGTTAGATCGGCCAGCATTAACGCGTTTCGCAGTGAATAAATCCTCGTTTTTTTTTGCCATGGGTTTGCTTTCAAAAACAAGATGTTCCTATTGAGAACGTGTAGTAAGATTAGAAAGTTGCGTAACCAAAGTGAAATATGATTGTCTTAAACAACAATTTAAGTACAAATGACGTTTCACTGAATAATCACTTGCTTTTACAACGTTCAAATACTAAAAGTTCCAAAAAAATAGTAATCGCATCAAGCCCATGGACTTAGGGTACAGACCATCGAATTTAAACCATTCAGATGAATTCATGCTTTCATTCTTTCCGCTTTCTTCATGCTCTTGAACATTCACTCATTCATCAATTGATTTAGTTGAACGATTCCAATGACTATTCGAGCTCCTCAATATAGTTATACGTTTATTTATAAATTCATAGTATAGAGAGAAGTAAACTGGAACCGTTTCAGATTGTATTCAAGATAATAATGTAACGAAACCAAAAAGAGAGCTTGGAGCATTAACTTCTAAATTAAAGTCATTCTCGAGATTAATAACAATTTTTTGGATGGATTCAATGAATTTCAAAATGTCAGCATCTTGGAATACAAAAGGCTTTATTTTTAATATAATATTTTACTTCTTTAAATTCATTCATATTCCTTATTCGTATTGTTTTAGATATAACACAAATACAACAACATATCTTCTATTGTCATATTGATATAGTGATTTGTGAACATCATTCGAAAAGAATTGGTTTATGGGTGTGAGTTAACAGAGACCTAAATCCATACCTACGTTGACACCCATCCACACCCACACCCATAACCATGTCAACACCAACACGGCCTGACCGCCTTGAAATTGATCTGATTTGTTACTCAAGTTAAAGTGCTATATTAATTCCGGATGTCTTGAAAGATCAACCAAGATCTGAATCATTTGAAAGTTACATCTTGGACTTAATCAAGGGCGATAGTCAGCATGTTAATGACGGAGATTCAGGTTCAGTGATGATGACAGTGACCCACAATAGTATCATCAATTATTAAGAACCGTTAAATATTTAATCATTCGTTTTAATATTGATACAGATGAACGACAACTCACCGGTGAGTGTAGCTTCAATATGATTGTCGATAAATGCAGTGGTTGGAATGAGCAAATTATTTTCATCGTCCAGCATTTGACAGACATTGGAAAATCGGATATCTTAATTGGAATTACGTTTATGGGGCTCTACAGTAACAATAGCTAGTTTGCTATAAATCCAACTGTAACAACAACTTATCAAGGTAATCATCTATATACTAGCACTCGTTGCTGTTTTATGAAAAAGCAAAATTCACTTGTGAAAACTGACCAGAAAATGCCATTCAAATAAAACTCCTTGTCATTTGAGTAGCTTACCATGAACTATGCGATTCAGACACAATGGTGAAAGCTCAATATTTTTTCTACCACTTTTATAGATATAGTCATGAACAGAATACCGATTGAACATACAGAATTCTTTCGCTCAATCACTTGTATTTCTTGTCCCAAAAGGAAGTGGGTACATCTCAACTTAGTTGAAATGAGATAAGATTAATGATCGATGGATGCAGTCTCCAAAGGCTTTTTGATAGTCATTCTATTTATCGTAAGACAGAGAGTTGAACGCAATACATAGGGACTGCGTAAGAGTGCACCCGCAAGATATTTAATTTCAACAATAATATAATATTGAAATGTTTGAATTTTATTTCATAAAATTTTATTCGTCATTAAAGCCAAACTTTGAAAGTATTGTTAAGCAGTTTTTTTTAAATAGACTTCTATTTTGATAAAATTGAAAAGATACTTCATCCTTATCCTTCTATGAAAAATCACCAGCTCTGATCATTTATTTAAAAGATAGTAACAAAAGAAAGTTGAAAATCTACGAAAAGTTGTGTACATTGATTTTTACCAACGTTAATTCAAGTTCAAGCACTTATTTATCTGAAAAAATTGAAGACAGAGTTAATAATTTCAGATAGTACATTAATTTGTCAACCTGAGCTATATGATGTAGACGAAGAAGAAATGAAAAGAAAGGAAGTTCTCGGTATAATTTAACTTGCGTTTTATTCATATAAGTCGAGCTATTTCAGCTATAAATTACAACTAAGCAACATTTTACTTTTTGTCATTAAATTCGAGGGCTGGTCAATTATTAGATTCTTGATAAATGTATACTTAAACTTTTGCATTTTTGGTATAAACCCAGTTAATTTTATTCATCCCGACTATAGAATGAGAAATTTACTCGTACTCAATACATCTGACTTTTCGTTTTATTTTTGCTTTTCGATATACAATTACATCATCAGTAGTATATAAAGAAAAGAAGATGCAACATGGAAAGAGAAGAAATATTATAGAAATCAAGACATTTTGTAAAGAGTTAGTTTATGAAATTTTCGCTTATTTCAGCGGTTATAAGATATTAAAAATGGTATGATAGAATAACTTGCACTTTTAGTGTTTTATCAATATCTTCGTATTTTCTCGGCACCACAACAAATATTTTATTAAATATGCAGCATTGAAATCCACAAGAATTGTATCTCTTATGTGAGTGAAGATTCAAGCATGATAATAAAAACTGACACTAAGCATCTAGCTCAATGAATTTATAATGACTTTTTGCCAATCTTTGAACAAATTAATCGGACTACTTAAAATCCATACAATTACCTAGATCATGATTAGAAATAAATGAAAATAAATAACAATATAGTGAGACAATATCGAAAATAGACTCAATAGAAAAATTCTATTACCAAAAAGATGCAGTATGCTTTGATTAAAAACAATATACTTCGCTGTTGACAGTTCGAAGTTGTATCATTTGATATAAGCTATAGAATCTATACGTGTACGAGAACACACGCTCTCAGGAATTCATTTGAGTGTGGAAAAACATGTTGAAATATAATCAATTTGTATGATTTTTTCAATGAATATTAGTAATCCGAAACTTTTGAGGATCTCTTGAATATGTATTAATTCTCATGAATTTTGAGTTCGGGAAATTTCCTATTTTCAAGTTATATTCAGTGCATCAGCTTTATATAAGAAAAATTGTTTGCAAGTGTCGACTAAAATGTTAAGATTCCAGAAAAACATATTAAAAGGTGTCATTTATTCTGGTTCACCAATGAGACTGATATAGTGTGGTGAAATTCTCTAAATTGTTCAATCTTTCAGTGACGCAATTTTAGTCCATACGTATATCAAAAGTTCAGATTACCGAAAATAGTTAGACTGTTACAATTAGTTTCCAATCTGAGTGTACAGCTGAACAATTCTTTTCCTCCAAAGTTGATAATCAAGTCTGGAGGTTTTCGATTGCCCTTGTTTTCATGTTTTATAGTCTTCATGGGATATTATCGATCTTGAATAAAGTACACTCAAATCGTATGAAAGTCTCAAAAGTTGGCGGAGTTATAGGAGTGAGGTTGTAATAAATAAAATTTCCAGCTCGATATCATTGAGTGAGACGAAAATATTCAACAAACAAGAGCAAAAACTCAGTCATTTAGTAGTCTGAAATTATTTGTTTTTGTTAAAAAAAGACCATGTAATGATGTAAAGAAGGAAGCGGGTGGTAACTTTCATTATTCGAAAACCTTTCAAAAAACAGCGCTTCAATTATGAAAGCACTCTTTTATATACTAGTGACAAAGATTAATTTACAAAACAGACTCTATCATGTCTCGCATTTTGAAATATTATTTTAAACACGATAAAATACATTAGTTTTAACAAAGTAGCTCCGGGCATGATTGAGTGGCCGGTAAAAACCGTGTAAAAAGAAAAAGAGATACAATAATTGTCTGATTTTTCTAACAAATGCAAATTTTCCAAGTAAAAGACAGAAAACATTAACGGAAAAATGAGTTCTCATATAAGAACCCGCCGTATTCTTGACAAATCAGATATTAGTCTATATACTCTGAATTCTTCTTGATTTGCAGTTTTTGACGAAAATAGACCTTCTGGGCGCTGGAGAACTTGAGACGAACGACTAGTCTATTATGTAAATTAATTGAAGTCCATTCATTCCATATTCATGGAAAATTCTTTCTCTCTTTTATTAATCGATTTGAATACAAGTATATTCTTTTAATATAGGGAAACATCCAACTACATCTTGATTTCGTCTTAAATGTATCAATAACTTGTGTCAAAATCTGCTTACAATAAATGCTGTGGAAATAAGTAATTTATTGGCACAGTATTTATTCAACTATTGTTACTCAATGTCAACGAGGGTAGCAACAAATTTAAACGCAAGTGAAATGAATCTCGATTTTGGAGACATGGATACATGGAAAGCAAGAAGCTCCAATTAGATCAATGTGGCACATAAAAATGTAAAGACACCATTTCTTTTCATCCCATATAAATAAACAAGAAGATAGTTCGACCATTAGTTTGATTTTTTTTCTAACCAATTTTTGTAATAAACTTTGTTTCAGAGAAAAATTAACAAGACTTTATTCACAGAAAAATTATCATGTTTGCTTTTGTAAAATAGCATTTCAAAAATCGTTCGCTCTAAAAGTTTTCAATCGGTCCATAGACATGACCGACATTACCTGTACGCAGGTCGGATAAGACGATCCGTAAACGGTCGTATACGATGAAAATATGGCCCTTTACGGCGTCGTATTATCCCGTTTTAACATGGTCAGTAATACGGCCGTATGTTCTATAGAATACGATAGGATACGCTGTCTTTACGAGGGTTTTACGGCGTATATATGGTGCCTGTGTGCGTCCGCAACACGGGCCATGTTAAAACGCCACAATACGGTTTAAAACGGTCGTTTAACCCTGGAAAATGACCGTTTACGATACTGTTACGGCTGTTTACGGTGGTCCGTTTTGATCGACCTGGGTAGTAGATGTAAAACAAAGCGTTATAAAAGAAGCGAAAATTTTACTTCTTGATAACATACCATTATAAGGAGGTGACTGCATTGTTCTTAGTATTTTGGAGTGACACTTTGTCTCTATATATTACTTTTACATTAGATGGGTCTAGATTTCATATTTTATCAAGAAATTAAAATTTTGAAGTTGATTTTACTGATTTTGCTCATGTTTATATATTCATGCCAGATATGTCCAATATTTGAAAATAAATCGAACATCAAATATTTTTTTTGTTTAAAAAGTCTTGCTGCTCCATTATTTTTCAAAACTCAATTATATTCTTATTTGGCTTATTTGGTATACGTGCAAAAAGAACACATTATCATCTTCAATGCTGCTGCAGTGTTTTTTCTTTGTCTGAATCAGTTTCCAGAACGAATTTTTGTCCTCTATTTTTCCTTTATAGTTGAGGGCCATCCTATTTATTTTAGACTTATCCTATATAGAAATTCCTATATTTTTTGGGAAGGCCGGTACCATGCCAGCTCATCAGTATATTGAGCTCCGATTGTGGATTATTGTTCTCAGAGTCTTCATTGTGCAAAATGATACTATTGACGTTCTCTTGCTCGCGTCATGGTTGTGTCTCAGCATTTATTCAATAAAATTAGCTCGAGACGCGCCTCTTGATTTCTTTTTGATAAAATATTTTCTCAAACAAAACTTGAACGGTTTTTGTTTCTCACAGTACTATTGACTTATTTATAAAAATATGCCCAAGAAAAATCAACAACTCAATAAATTTTGACGTTGCATAAATTAATTGAATCATGTTTCATCAATAATGATTTTTTTCGTTTTTTCCAATCAAATAAAATAAATATTGTATATTTTTCATGCAAAATCATTTTTCACTGGCTCGGCATTTTTTCCGTCGTTTTCAATACATACCCAAAACAAAATCTAATTGTGACCTAGTTATTTTCAACCATCAAACTCAAACTATGAGAATTCTTTTATTTAGCGCTTCAATTCATATTAACTACTCAATTAATACTCAATATAGATACTCTGGATATACTCATTGTTCCACCAGCAGTATCGTTCGTTTGATTAATTAACTGTTATTATATTGTCTCTTTGTTCAGCATCTTTATTTTCGTCTTTTATAGTTGGTTTTTCAGACAACTATTTCATTCATTCATTATCTCTAAAGGCTGTCATTTCTATCGGAAAAATATAAAATATTTGCTATTGTTCAATAACTGTAGTTGCTTTCGTTTCATGTTTTCTAACTGAATTTTTGTGATGATTGATCTTCTGTTTTTATCATTAGATGATCTTGCTTGTATGTAAGAAAAACTATAACTAGAAGATAGTCGGATACTTCGCACACTCCGTACAGAAATAGACCAATGAGGGGCGAAGATATTAGATTTTATTCACATGAAAACCACAATTAAATTATTGCATAACTCTTTTTCCACATTGATTTTCAATCACGCTTCCATCAGAGATGGGATTGATTGAAATTTTGTTTTTTTTTCTAACTGAATTGGACGTAACAGAGAGAATTTTGAAAAATTTTCAACTGATTCCTGGTTTCGATGGTTCCTCTATTGTAGTTTTTATCTATTTAATAAATACCATACTGTAGATAAGTAATAATAAGACAATTGTCATCTGATTCAAATCACTGTTTATGTTTTAATTTGTTTATTCATAAAATGATTAGACAACAGTGCTGGATAAGATCATTGATTTCATATACTTTATACTGAGACTGAAATTTTCATCAGAAGAATCTAGATGTTAATTTAACTGTGTTTATTTCTTTCATACCACAAACCCATTTAGGCTCACTAGATGAATTAACTTATTTTCTGATTAAAAATAAAATGTGAATTATGAAAATATTGAAGAAAATCTCAAAGCAAGGATGATGGAGATGAACGTCTTTCGAAAGAGAGTATCTTTTTCTGGAAAGTGATTATAAACGGCTAAACGCATGCATCTGTTTTGGATTGTGATTGGTTATTACATGCAGAAATTCTACTGATTTAATCAGAGCAATCACCTGAAATTCGATTCGTCACTAAAATTTATCATCATTATACAAATGATGAAGAGAAAATGTGTCATGATATAATAAATAAAGCAGGAACACAAAAAACAAGGTTACGTTTACTAAAAAAGTCCAATGCAGATGAACTTTTATCGTCGATATAAAAACTACTATGAAAATATAATCATTGATCAGAAGCATTTAAATGCATGTACATCCTTTGAAGGATCAAAAGTTCAATAAATACATGAATCAATGAAATAAAAAGATATTGTTTCAAATTATACAGGGACTTTTAATGTGGTCTTCATACTATTGAATTATGTACCATTATTAGAAACAGTGAAGATAGATTCTAACACTAAAAACGACGGTATATTCTACATCCATTAATATATAACAGTAACTTTTTTTATTGTAATAACTTTTACACGAGAGATAAGTGTATTTGTAGGTTAAAAAAAGATCCACATCTAGTTTAATACCCATACCCAATCATGTGATAGTGTTAATTATTATTGTTTTTGATGTTGACCATCAACGACTAATAGTGACAAAGTAGATATGATATAGGATTGAGTCTCATTTAGAGCGAGACTTTATTTTGATGATAGGTCATGAGTATAGCATAAGCAAATCCAATAGTTCTTGTTCTTCAAATATCGAATTTTCCAATATACAGTCACATTCATTCTGAAAATTGAATTTTAATTCAAAGATTCAAATCTTTGTGAATCAGACAATTCATCGCTTAAATTTTATTGTTTTTTCCACTGCTATTCCTGAGCTATAGAAACAAGAACGATGATTGTTTTGTTCTCAAAGAAAGTGTTTTGTGTTCATACCTCGGAATCAAGCATTCGAAAATCAATGAAATTTTCGAAATGAATCAAAGTCATGAAGAGGTTGTGCGTATGAGTGAAGGGAAAATCTACACTCTTATATGTGTATTTCATTGTCTGACTATTATGAAATCTTGTTGTGGTTCTCTGGTAAGTTTATTTTCTCAAGTGTTATAGGTATTTGGAATATCAGAAAGTTTCAGTCCAAAGTCAAACAAGAAAATTAAGAATCACAGGGAATTGAATCAGTGACATCAATATTTCCATCGTCATATAAAGTAATCTTCATGTTTGGTCGAAATCCACAGTTCTCATTGGCATATCCAAGTTGATTGCTCACTATTCTTGTACAGTTCACCATCAAATCAGTCGACCGATGTGTATGTCCGTATACCCACAAACGAACAGGATCGACACAGTCTGAATCATGATTATTAACGAATGCGTCCGTTAGGCCAGACTCTACATCTTCTTTTGAACAAGTTTCATGACTAGAAGGCGCATGATGAGTAATGATAACCACATGTTCTCCATTGTCGCGCGCCTTTTTTATCTCTTCACATAACCAAGCATGCTGTTGAGCGTGCCATTCGTTTGTGTCATCCACTGTGATCCGACGTTTTCTTTTGCTTCTTTCCTGTTTTATCTCGTCCACGGTCCAAATGTGATTATAATCGTTGAGACATCGACCAATTTTACTAGCACTTTCTCGAGGAACATGAGACCAAAGTGTAGTACCAAGTATACGCACATTGTTCGGAAGAAGACAAGTTTTGTTATGTAAAAAATGAATACGAGGATCGAGTTTATCGAGATCTTGAAGTTGTTGAAGGCGATCTTCATATATTCCTTGGTAAAAACAATGGTTTCCAGCCACAAAAAATATATGCTCGAATCTTTGACACTGAGCAAGTAAGAACGTTTGTAGAGATACTAAATCTGGTCTCCCAATGTCTCCGGCGAGTATCAGAACTGGTGCTACAGCTGAAAACTCCGGAATAATCACACCGTCGAATTCCAAATGTAGATCACTCATGAGCATTGTTTGAAATATTGCTTTAGTTCCAGATTCGGGAATTTTGTTTACTGTTGGGTTATCCATGTATAATTAGAAGAGTTTAAACTCTGTAGAGAGATAAACAAAAACTTTTGTTGATTATTATTCATTTCTATAAGATGGAATTACAAGGAAAAATGTAAACTGAGGCATAAAAATAAATGCATAAATGAGAGTTTTTCGTAAAGTTGCATAATCTAAATCGCAGTCAGATCATATATACACAGTAAAATGCGTACAAAATTAATGCGTAGGTTGATTAACAATGATCAAAAACTGTTGAGCGAAACTTGTGATCTAAACTCCAAGACTTAGGAAACACTCATTTGATCATTAATAATGAATAAATTTCAAGCTTCTACATTGTTGATTCTCGTTAACAGAACATCTGAAAAAAGTTTGAAGAGCAGAAACACAAAAGGTTTCTTTCGTAACTACGTAGTATGAATGTTCAATTCTGTCAATATGTAGAAATACGACAGTCTGGAGTTTGCTGTGATTAGAAAACGTTGAAACAGTTCTGAAGAAGGCATCTATATTCAATAGTCGCAAAATTTAAATAAATCGAACTTATTGATAAGGAATTAGAATACGATGTCTACGTCCTTCATGAAATCTAAATGTTAACAAATCTCATAATGTACTATTTCTAATAGTGTGACATAAATTTATCACAATAATGTTAGCTAGTTCTAGAAGAAACTCAACAGTACACTTAATAAAATAGGACAACCGTGTATATTCAAACCAAAACGTTTTCAACAGGAAGTTATTATAAATCTCGCAAAAGAGTCGATTCTAAGCGAACTCACTTTCTTTAGAGCAAGACAAAACGAAGGTGGTTCAATTTTCTCTAATCTGTAATGGTCATGCGTTTTCCATCTTGCTATATACAATACCTTCATGAAATGAAAATTACACTCACGTTAACAATAGTTTTCGCGTTGTAAAGGGTATTATTCACGTTTTTCTTTGAAGAAAAACAACAAGTATTGATTTTGAATCTGATAGAATCACCATGTATTTACTTACTTAAAAATAGCTACGCTATAGTTTTTGAAAACACTGAAAAAAATACATCGGAGACCTCATCATACCTATGCATAATAAGTGTAGTTTACTATTTATACTGCATAAGAGAAAAAGAATGAAGGCAGAGATTATTTTATGACAAAACCTTGTAGCAATAATAACTTTCGTAATTTCGCCAACATGAATCATTGTCAATGATTCATTGGCGATAAAATTTTACATTATACAGGTGATGAGCATTCATCGTTTACAATAAAATGTGAAATAACTCGATAAAAAGTACTTCATTTGAATTTGTTTCTATCATTTAAAAATAAAGCTTATGATTATTGTAATTCTAATTTTCATTCTAGAGGCATATAGGCTATAATATACTTTATTGTAATCTGTGTTGGATCGAAATTTATGGGGAATTACCTCTCATGAAATTATAACAAATCTGAAAATTTCAGATTACTTGTTTGAGAAGTAGAGTAGAAGTAAAAGACTAACTTTTTCTAATTAATGAAATACATCCCACTCCAACCTTGATCTCGATTTTCGTAGGAATGTGTACTTGTTTTATATTGTGATATTCATATCTGACAATCTGAAAGAAATAGCACCCCATTGTTGAAGAATACTTTCTAAATTCTTACTTTTTTTATGGAGAAACAAATGTCGATCAAGTGTATGCGTTCTATATCCAAATAACGATCACTGAAGTTTCGTGGTTCGAGTCTATTGAGGGAGTGCGTCGTATTCAACCAAATTCGTATAGCAAATTCATGAAATACATTAGTTTATAACTTGGGTGTTGGTGTCGGTGCTAGCGTATGGATGAATAGAAAATTGGGCGCCATATACTCTTCTCATCCACATCCACAGAGAGAAGTAAAACAAGTTAAATCTTGGAAAGAGTTAGTTTGATTGGATACAAAATTTTCTTTTTATTCTGTATACTATGTATACATTTGATTCTTCTCAAGTATTCCCGTATTGAATATATATATATATATATATATATATATATATACATAGAGAGAGAGAGAGAGATTATCTACTCATTCAATGTGTTAAAATACTCAAGAAACTGTATATTTATCATGTTTTCATTCTTTTCCTGTCATTTTATACTGTATTTCAAAAGATATTTATCTCATTGTACGATGTGTGTATGTATGAGATAGAACTGTGAATATCAAACTAATTGCCTTTAGCCTGTACCATCGATTAAATAATATTTGACATTCTCATCTGAAGAGGATGTGGATTTTATACGTGAAATTATCAACACCTGCAGCCACATCCCCGAACATATCAAAATCTTTTGCCGATTTGATCTACATTAGCCCCTTCAAATTCATTGTATTCCAACTTCATCTGTAACTGTTGAGAGATAATCAAGTGTTGTCGGCTTTGCAGTCGATGAATGCCGAAAAGCATTAGATCCTGAACAAGTCAATCGCATTCTTTCGTTCAATGTAAAACATTACATTTGGTAGATGTCTTTGTGTTGAAGACTTCTCTATGTTTTTATGCTCATGTATTTCCAGTTGATTTTTATGTTAAGACACATTTTCATTTATTATTGCTTTTATTTTTCTCAATTCTGTATTGTTGTTTTTGATGAGAGTAATGGAAAAATTTGAAATTGTTTATGATGAGTTTATAAAATAAATGATGTAAAAACATATTATATGACACCGTCATAGTCTACGGATACAAAAAATGACTTCATAGCAGGTATTTTACAAACAGGATATCCTCTCCACTCCGAAGCTATGTAGTGAAAGAACGTTATGAGGGTATATGTCAGTATTCTATTGAAAATCTAATCGAATTCAATGTGAACAGCGAGTTCTTTTGGTGAGACCACCATCGCTTGAGAATGACCACCGTTGTTTCCCGGGGCATCAACAAAAGTAACGAATAGCATGAAACGAATGACAATTAACTTTAGTTCTAATCTTGCCAATTCTTGCCCGGCACAACTACGATGTCCGCCACCAAATGGTGCGAACACCAGTGGATTATGATTGCTATCAGGAGCATCCGCACCGAAGAATCTCTCAGGAATAAACTGTTTGGGATCTAATTTCCAATATCTTGGATCACATTGCATCAAAGAAAATGCAGACATAACTGATTCCCCTTTACGAATATGAATTCCATCAATAATAACATCGGTGGTAACTGTTCTAAAGGTGCCAGAGGTAAGTGGTGCCAATCTCAATGTTTCTTTAATAACACAATCAATATATTCACATTTATCGAGTAAATTCAAATCAGTCAATAATGTGTCTTGTGTAATATTATGTTGTTTTAATTCTTTTTTCATTTTTAGCTGAACTTCAGGATGTTTACTTACATAATACACAAACCAAGATAGAATACTTGATGTCGTATCAAAACCTCCGAGTATCATAGCGAATACTTCATCGAATAATTCTTTTTTTGAAATGCCCTTTTTTTCGGTTTCATCTTTTGTTCTTTCTAATTCTTCATCCTTTTGCAATGAGGACACCAATGATGCAACAAGATTGATAGGTTTATCACTCGAATTTATTTCCTGTTGGCATTGTACAATAATTTTTTCGACTTGATCCTCAAGTATTTTCAATGCATTTTGGTAGCTTGTGTCAAATTTTAATAGATAATAGTTGACAATAGGTGGCATACCATTCATTGTGACACGCTTGTATGCATCGAGCCATATCAATATTGCTCGACCAAAATCGGATGGTTGATACATTTCTTTTGAATTTGATTCTGTAGCTTCTTTAGCTAAATACTTTAAATTGCCCAAATCATAATCAAGTGTTAACAGCGTGAACATATCGAGCATCATATGCTGATTGTCACTCAATAGGCATGTACAGATAGTGTCAGCTTTATTTTCGTATCGAAGTTTCCAAACATGAATTAATTGATCGACAAATTCAATAATATTTGATGTTTGCGTTAGAAATTTATTCCTTTTTAACATAGGTAAAATAGCTTTAGCATGCCGTTTGTGTTTAGGACCTATGAGTGTGATAAACATATTTTCTCCGAGTAATCCAAATGTTTCTTTATGTATATCACCACGATCAAATATATGACGGTCTGCATAAATTTTGGCTGCATGTTCTGGTCGACAAAATACGTAAAGATGAAATGAGCCGAGCCAAAGTTGAAATATGTCTCCAAATTTCTTTTGTAGTTTTTCAGCAGCATGATCGTAGCTATTGATAAGTTGTCGATTTGATCCAATAACTTCTAGTTGACGAAGATTACCAAATAGAAATTCAGGTTGCAGACCCGGAACTGGACCACGAAGCGTATAGTATTTCCATTTTATATACAAATAAATTACACTGATTAATAATGGGATCGAACATAGTAAGATGACCCAAAACATGTCTTAATTCTATACGTTTTTTCAGTACAAATGCTAAAAACGTTTTTTAATCTATAGATAGATATGAATAACTACTTAAGAAATCGAGTAGAACTATTAAATTTTATCTCATGTAGTAGGCTTTTCTTTTTTCTTCAAAGTTGTCTAACAATAGAAACATTGCTAAGTAGCAGTTCGTTTATTTATAGATTAAATCGTTATCGATCTTTGATTGGATGTGTGGTACCGATCTATTATTAAAATGTATTTGTTTGTATTATTTTATAGAGGGAACTTAATGGAACTTTGCTAAACGATAAACAAGTCGAATTTCCATAGTCAAATCGATTCTATCCGATAAATTCACAATTACTATCCTCAAGTTACTAGGGGGTCAGACGACGATCCATGAAGCGCATCCAGCTTGGGTTAACACGAAAGTTGTAACAATGGCCTTTGCAGCAACTACAGATGAGGGCAGGGTACATTTATGATCATTTACAGAGAAAATTTGACCTGCTACAGCATCACATTATCCCGCTTTAATACGAACGTTAAAAGGATAGTCTTTACCTGCACCGTGTATGGCCAGGTAAGTGTTCGTTAACAATGCATTCCAGTGGCGTATACATGTATTACTTTTTATTATTTACGACAGTAACTACACTGTTTTTCTAGCGTTACGTTCTGTTTTAAGTGTCACTTTCGTTTCAAGGTCTCACAATTTATCTGATATATCTCCTAGAAAACCATAAAATTAGCTCGTTTTTCTAAAGAAACAGAATCATACCTTTTAGGCTTTATAGTGTGAATTTTAATTGAATAAAAATCATTATTTTAAATGAGCAACACGTATTCTATAGAACACACTTCTTTGTTTTAAACAGATTGATAGGTATAAGAAAAACACAAGTCAGTAGATCAAAATATCTCTTCCAGTTATATTTTAAAGTTAATAATAATCTGATGTCAAGTAAATTTTCAGATTTTATCGTTTTACGCTTTTCAGTCATTTTTCTGCAGGTCAAATCAATCTCTATTTTGTCTTATAACATTTATTTCATTTTTCTTCGAACAAATATGGAATTTTTTTCGTTGTTCTCTAGAAAAGTGAGGAGACGAGCCGTTTTTCAGCTAAAAAAATGTGACTCGATGCTGTATGAAATCATATCACAAACACACGTGAATGTGAACGTTATCGAATTAAATTTTTCTTAAATAGTCTTCGATCTTTAGTAAACGGCCGGTGGTTAGGATGATTGCATTTTAGTCTATTTTTGTCGTCTAGAGTCGGTTAATCATCGTTTTATTCAATATGAGTAGAGAGCATGAAACACGACTATACTGATTCTTTGTCTGGAGAAACTCATGCTGCAATCCTGCGAACTTCGACTGTCTACATATCTTCTACAGAAATTTGTGTGCACCATTCTAAATGTGTAACTGGTAATTCTTTCGATTTTCAGTTATCTATTAAATTTATAAGTACGATGATTCTTAATAGTTTGTCAACTTCTTATTTAGTAGGAAAATTTGAGTTTCTTCAAAACGAGTTCATATGATAAGCATGTGACTTATAGAAACAAAATATCCTTCGTTTCGTAAGACCTTGCTGACATTTAAAGTCACTCAGCAGGTGAACGAAGTAATATATCATTCCTAATAGACAGTTATTATTAAATCTAGTGTAACTCCAAAGATTTGAAATAACAGATGAAAACGTTTTCATGACCAATATGATTTAGTTCTGCTGATCTCGTTGTGTTACATGTGTTTCTATAGTATCTATTTTTTTATCGAGCAGGCATTGATTAATAGAGCGTTAAATCAGAATCAAGTAACAGGCTTAGCTCCCGTGGATTAAGTATTTTGATAATCTTACTTGATTCAATGTAAATTTGTGATAAATCTACTTTGGGACGATTTCGAAGAGAAACGACTGGGAGACGGAACGTAGTCAGTAAGAATATTTTGTACTGTATGAAAACAAAAAGAATCGTGACCGTTTATGTTACTGTACTTTATAGCCATTCATCATATTTTCTTATTTATAAAAAAAATTGCTCTGGAGTAGCGATGCGTGAAAGCAATTTATCTCTTTCCATATAGACAGTGCAAAAATACAGATTGCCAAACTTTTATCAAATCTATGAAGCTGCTTGAATTATAAGAATTGATTAAACGGATTTCATATAGTTCACGTTTTCGTGTCAGATTTCTCCTGAACAACGGAAACTTAATAGGTTTGACATTATAATTAAAGTCAAAATGTAACTTTTTTCGATAACTTGTTTATTACCTTGCCACTACCTCTGTATTTCACATAGTTACGCCTCTTGATAGATGATTGACATGAATACAAACTTCTCAAAGCTACAGCGATGCATATTCGAGTATACATACTTTGTTGCCTATCATTTCATAAATGTTATTTTTTAGGCAAAGCATAATGATTTAGTTTCTAGGGTTAATTTTTTGAAAATAATCTTTTCTTTGTTGTATTATGATATCAGTGATGATCAAAAGGTATACACACACTTGCAACAGTTGAATCAAGGAGAATATTACAGAGTAATATCAAATACAACGCACAAAAAATAGTTTCAAAAAGAGGAACATGAAAGTTAAAATCTGTTGAAGAAGTTTGTATAAACAGAACAAAAAAATACAACTCTTTTATCTATTGATAGCATGATTATGCAAAAAGAGTGTGCTAAACACGAGTATCATTTATATAAAGAGAGTCATTAGTTATATCTGTTATTATATAAAGGCGAGAATTTCATTTTTAGTCTTGTAAAAATATAAGATAGAATTTTGTTTACAAGTTATTCTAATTAATTAAGTTTTCTCATGCATTATTGGATCTTTATGCAATAAAATCATGGCATGAGTCGAGAACATCCATGTTTAACGCAGATGAAAATGATATGCGTCTAATGAATCCATTGAATTCTGTCTCTTGTGACGACAGAACATGCAGTTATGTCACATGCAACATTTAGAGTTAACAGAAGTGTAGTTTAATTAGACACTGAACTCGGCAATAATTTTCTTCTATATAAAAATAAAATCTATATTGCATTTGCATTCAGAAGAAAACATACATGCACCTACATTTTCTGAAACATAACCCTAAAGAAGTATTTGTGAAGTTTTCCTTTATCTTCTATTACTACCTACGTGTTATGCGTGCGTTACACAATAATTATGTAAATGTTCTGTCTTTGTGGATTTTGAGAAAACACAGAATAAACTTATTGATGGGCATAACAATTCACAGTATAGAGATAAGAGATGAACATATCGATGTTCACAATCTTTTTTATTTAAGAAGTGCAGATATTTATGTTGATAATAAATGATGGAATATTGAGATAAGAATTAGAAAAGTATGTATATAAATATTCAAAGGGAGAGAGAAAGATAAAAGAACGTTTCTCAGTGAGGGACACACTAATCGAGGAACAAAAAATACTTTACTTAAAAGTAAATGACGGCATCGTTTCATCTATTGACACTAGCAATACTCACACTCGACCCAAAAGTATCAATTTAAATGATTATATTAATGATGTAATCGATAAATATTTTATCCAATCTGCTGGGTTGTAAGAATGGGTGGGACGGTGTAGGTCTTCTCTTAATCCATACCCACACTCGCAACAAAGTTCAGTTTATTGTCCATGCGCATCAGACGATAAAAATTAAATCTTATAAGTTTGATCTGACACAGCAACCAATAGAAAATACTTTTGTTTACTGTCATTTTATTGTTGAGCATGTTGGTTAGGGTGAGGGTATTCCATTCAGTCACATTCAAACCCACAGTCACACCTTCCACAAAGTATATACAGTGTAGTCAATAAATATATTTCCGCGAATAACTGTATAAATTAACTGGAAAATATTTATACAGATGGAGCAAAGGCAATAAAGACAACCATACATAGCAAAAAGAAACATACAATCGAATATATTCGACCAAGGTCAAAATCGTACATATATGGATACTTACAGATTATCAAAAACGCAATAAAAGATTAAAAAACACCATTGAAGTCGGTGATGACATTTCCGAGCAAATATTTATGAAGAAGAATGTTGTTCATGTCGCAAAACTCTCGTCTATCACAGAATGAACGTTAAACAGGATCAATATTTGCCATCCTTTGAATTGTAAAACGATATCATGGATCATGCTGTATGATTATTGATATAGCTTTATCCGCTATTGTCAATCTATTCGATATTTTTGATTCTCTCTTTCCTTTTTCATAACTCGCGTCACCATTAATTCTATCGATGAAAAATGATTCATGCTTCGTAATCCAATTGTTTCCAGTATACTAATAAAGACTTAAATGCACTATGCAAACCGAGAGTACACTATGTTCAATCCAGTGTTATAATTATTTGATAAATACTAACATAGAAGTAGCATGGCCAAACACAGTATACAAACGTGCTTCAGTCGCTTGTGTGACTGAGAGTATGCAAATGAAATGGAATTAAAACCTATGAAAAAATTTCTCTTCGGAAGAGAAGTGGCATCAAAGCCTATAAATTTGACAAACATGTTAGATAGTGTTACAAACAAGTACTTTAAACGATCAAATCAATGCAATCGTAGCAGTAAATCATGTTTTCTCGTCTGCTACTCGTGTCGTTGTTATGGACGATGGTTAGACTACAATTTAACCTGCACGATACCAAACGAAATACGAACACGAAAGTTTTGTATTTCGATTGTTTGAACTACGATGGACGATCGCACGCTACGGAAACAATCATCTATTGTATTCGACCATTGTATGGTGACCATGACTTGTTGACTGTTGACTCTCAAAGTATATCCTCTCAAATGTATACGTTCGACGAACTACGTCTTTTGAACATTACAATATACGACATGCTGTCTTGGTCAGCGTCGATCGATCTTGTTGAAGACTACCAAGGCTATCTCGATCAGTCGGAAAATTCATCAGCATCCACTGAGATTTTTTTCAATTGTACAAAACCTTGGTTTGGCCATCGATGCCAATATTCATTCGATTTGAGCGGAGCTGTTACAGTAATGAATGTTGTTAGAACAACAATAGAAACGAAGTGGAAAAATGCATCACCCAACAACATCATTACTCACACGACTTGCTACGTTCACTTGAAATGTGATCGAGGCAGCCAAATGATGTGTCTTGATTGGCGAGAGGTGTGCAATGGTCGAATCGATTGCATTGATAGTGGTGAGGATGAAGCCGAATGCTTTGAGTTAGAAAAAAATGAGTGCAATGACAACGAATATCGATGTCATAATGGATTATGCATATCGAAAGAGTTCCGGACGGTTGAAGGAACTAGTCCATCATGTCTTGATCAGTCTGATCTATGGAACACAGTTACTTGCCAAAATCATTTCTTTCAATATTCTATCTTCAAATGTGAAGAACGTACCTGTCGACCTGGTGGACCACAGTTCTCCTGTGGAGACGGACAATGTGTGGAAGAATTCGATCAATGTGCTACTGGCCGACATCTTCTCTTAATTCAATCCATGAATATGCAAGCCGAACTGCCAAAAGATTGTTGGCTTGCCATGAGCTGTCTAACAAAAATTAACGATCAAATCAACAGAACGTTCTGTGAACAGTTCTTTGAATTTCCTAGTAATATTAGTAGCGCATTGAAAACTTGCCCACTTCTCATTCAATTTCCAGTGATTCCTGTTTTGTTAGGTCACGTTAAGTTTCTATATGAATCGATAGAAGCTAGTAATCCTGGCAATAACAATAAGTTTGTTCTAATGCCAAACTATATCTGCTATGATGAACAGCTATGTCCCACTCTCAGAGCAACATTTCGGAATGGAAGTTATGCTTGTCGGCGCCCCGCAGAGTTGGGTCTTGCAATGAATAGTACGTATACAAGCTGGAAATCTTTAATGAATTCAGTCAAATCCCATTTTCGTGACTGTCTCATCGGAAATTTTAATGAAATAGATGCGTTGCATTCATCACTCTATTGTTGCAAGAATATTTCGAAATGTATTTCAAAGCATCGCATTGTCGATGGCATTTTGGATTGTTACATGGGCGATGATGAACTCGAATTAGAATTGAGCTGCTTGATCAATGACTTGTATCGTTTCAACTGTTCCAACGAAGGTAAATGTCTATCACCAATTCTTTCACCAGATATTTGTTCAGTGCCTGCGGAGCGTACCGTTGATGAAATCAGATTTTACGAAATATGCGACCGAACGATTGACGCAAAGCCAATAGTGATAGACGGGGTATATCATACAGATGAGACTGAATGTGAACATTGGCCATGTAGCAATATTTATACAAGATGCGATCATTTCTGGAGTTGCCCTGATGGAAGTGATGAAGAAAACTGTCGATCTTCCAGTTGTTCTGTAGGTTTTCTTGAGTGTGTCTCTCGAGATAATTTTACTTTGATGTGCTTACCCGCTAATCGAGTGGAAAACGACATAGTTGATTGTCTCGGAGCAGCCGACGAACTTCAATTTTGTCGACGAAGAAGTGTTGAGTTTGAATCATATACTGGTTTCCGTTGTTTAAACGATACTAGATGCGTTGGAGCTTCAGATCTGTGTGATTCAGATGAAACATGTTCATTGGGTGACGATGAAATGTTTTGCGGAGATCTTCAGCAAGTTTGTGGCAGTAGTCACTCAGCTGATTCCACGAGCATTATTGATGCTCTGTGCGGAATAGGAGATCTGAAAAGAAAAAACGAGTTCTCCTTCGAGACTGTGCCCATCTATCCTAAATCTGGAATACAAATCGAGAATTCAATCCATCAACGACAAGATAAAACTTTTTCAATCGCGAATGACCTGAAGCCTGTAGTCAATGATTTCACGTGGTCATGGCGTTGCAATAGTGGTCTCTACGCCCGCTTCTCTTCTGAAATTAGAAGTAATATGACCCATGTTTGTTTTTGTCCTCCGGGTTACTATGGTGATTTATGCCAATATCAAAATCAACGGGTGAGTCTTACCTTAGGCTTACGAACAATCGATCAACTCGGCGTTTACGCTATGATTGTCACCTTAATTGATGATGGCAACGATCAGGAACCTATCAACTCGTTCCATCAGGCAATTTTGGTACCGGCTGAGAGTTGTGAGGCAATTTTTAATATCTACCTCTTGTATGCAACAAGACCAAAAAATAACTCGAAAAACTATTCGATTCGTGTACATGCATTCGATAAGACTTCCTTAATTTATCTTGCTAGTTGGTATTTTAAAGTTCCCTTTCTATTTCTACCTGTTAATCGACTAGCCATTGTTCTGATTATACCAAAGAATCCTAATTTGAAACCTGAACTATGTACATTGCCTTGTCAGAATGGTGACTGTATGAAATATTTGAACAAAGAGAAATACTTCTGTCAATGTCAACGAGGTTGGTCCGGTGCACAGTGTCAGATCCGTGTTGATTGTAGCGGATGTTCACCCGATTCGACTTGCATCGGATCGGCTAACAATCGCTCGATTTGCATTTGCCCTTGGAACAAGTTTGGGTCGCGCTGTTTGCTTACCATAACATGTCCGATAAACTTCTGCAAAAACAATGGACGATGTGTAGTCATCGATACTAACATGAACCGTGACAGCTATGCTTGTCTTTGCTCCGAAGAACACTTTGGACCAATATGTGAAGACTATAAAAAGAAATTGGTCATTAAATTTGACGGAATGACGAGCTCGTCGTACCTGCTGGCATACATATTCAGTTCACTCAGCACTCATTCGCGGCTACCAACACAGGTCATACTGCGAAAAATGACGATGTTTCAACGCATTGTCACACTCTATTCTGAGGACACCTTTCATATGGTTATTGTCAAACTCGAGGTAGGCTATCATTTAGCTGTACTTCAACATTCGGAGCAGTCGAATGTATCAACTTCAGTCAGTCCTGCACAACGATGTCCTCCGCTGAGCGAACTTCTCAACTCTCAACTACGAAAACTACCGAGTATTCGACGCATTAAATATTATCATCTAGCATGCCAAAGTCACCTTGATCTTATGTGCTTCTATGATGGAACATACATGTGTTTTTGCACTATCGAACGTCACAGTAACTGTTTCGAATTTACTCAGGCTTCTGATCTCGCTTGTCAACACCGTGTTCATTGTCAGAATGGTGCCGAATGTTTGCAGAGTGATCCAATCTGCCCATCGAGTACCATATGTATTTGCACTGATTGTTTCTTCGGTGATCGATGTCAATTCTACGCCAAAGGCATCGGCTTAACTCTCGACGATCTGTTGCGTTATGAGATCCAGCCAAATGTTACATTGGTCGAACAGCCTCTCTCTGTAAAATTAAGTGCAACGTTCACCACGATCATGTTCTTTTTGGGTACGATCAATAGCTTACTCTGTTTTTTCACATTTTACAAGAAAGATTTTCGAAAAAATGGTTGTGGAAATTATCTCCTTGCTTCATCCATTACGTCTTTCTTAGCCATAATTATGTTCAAAGTCAAATTCTGGTTTCTCGTTCTCACTCAGTCGAGCACAACGATTCCTCGTGTGATTCTTTATGGAGGATGTCTAATTCTCGAGCCTGCCCTGAAGTTGTTTTCGTACATGGATAATTGGCTGAATGCTAGCGTGGCCATTGAAAGAGCAGTAACCGTCGCTGTAGGTGCCAGTTTCAGTAGAGTAAAGAGTCAATGTATCTCTCGATGGGTGATTCTCGTCTTGCCATTCTTTATTATCGGCACCACTTTCCATGAATTCCTTTATCGAGACTTGTTCGATGATAGTGAAGAACATCGACTATGGTGTGTCATTCGTTATTCTCATGCCACTCAAAGTTACAGTACAGTCATACTTTTCTTTCATTTTCTCGGTCCATTCTTGGCCAACTTTTTCTCGGCTATATTCATCATTTTTAATATTGCTCGACATCGAGCATTATCGCGTAATGAATACAGTTTCACGAATCATTTGCGTAAACAACTCAACCAGCATAAACAAATTATCATGAGTCCGATTATTCTCGTTGTTTTATCATTTCCTCGTTTTGTCATTTCGTTATTATCCGGGTGTGTAAAAGCGTCGCACAATTCATCACTCTACCTTGCAGGCTATTTCGTATCCATTATTCCGACAGTGATGGTCTTCGTTGTTTTTGTTCTACCCTCGGTTTCATATCGACGGCAGTTCCAGCACTCAATGAAATATTGGCAAAAGCGAATCTTTGGGCAGTAAAACTCTTGTTCACAGGTGTATGATTCTATACGGTTTTTACGTGTTTCTCAGCCACAAACTTGAACAGCATTCTTACGTGACAATCCGTTTCAGTTTATGTATGGTCTAAGTTTATTCAATAAGCAAAATATTAGCCGAAAATGTGAGGGCATCTTGCAAGATCTCGAAGCCTCATTTTCTTAACATGTATTACGCAATCGCGATTTGATTCGCGTATTTCACATATATCACCAAGATCCACTATTCGTATAACTAGGGTTGATAGATGCAGCTAAGATAAGTTTTTGAACAAAACCCTGATCCGTTGTAAATCGACTAGTTTTAACTCCAACGATGGTACCAATATTAGTATGACTCATTGGAAATCTATTTGATCATTGTTTTTGACGTTTTATTGAAACATTACGTACTATACGATTAGCTTTCTAATGAAGGAACACGTTCTCATTTTCGTTCACAAACAAAATGATTATTTAGCTTCTTGATAAATTATTAAATTGGAGTTTTTGTTATAAAAAGTATCATTTGTTTTATTCGAGAGGAATCAAAGAGCGTGAGGACGAATTGCATATTCCGTTCGCTGTTTGATTTCAGCGAGAAAATACATGGTTACTGTTGTTTCATATATCTACTATTTTAAATGTGTTTGATGTTGTTGAGACAGTTTCTGATAGGTTAATCTAGTCGAAAAATCGGGAAAGGATTCAATTGTGGTATTGTTTGATTTTGATGAAGTCTAGTTTCGTCTACGTTAATAGTCAAAGAATATAATTTATTTTGATTGTGAAAATCGAGTGCAATGAAGAAAATGCGTCTTTCATTGAAGAAAGTGTGGAAACGATTCTTGACGATCGAATCATAAGAGTCGATCTATTGTAATTAGATTTCTTAATTATGCTATGTATCCTCAACACTGCTGATATTCAGCCACGCCGACATTTATATGAGATCAGTTAATCAAAGCAATGCGATTACAACTCTAGACATCCTTTGAAGTTCTCTGTCGACTGATAAAATATTTGACTTACGACGCAGTTACATTTCCAAATTATTTAAATAAAAATGAAGCATATTATATTTTAAAATCTGCACCTTTATTATTTAAGAAAATATTAAAAAAAAATAATTTTAAACGTTAAGACATAAACGTGAACGCTATTTTATTTAAATATACAGGGTATCCTAAAAGTCAATCGAAAAGGTAAATTCATACAATATCTTTATATGTAAAGATATTAAACGAACTTACTTTTCCGACGGACCTTTGGAACACTCTGTAATATGTTAAGTTGTTATTGCGCAGTTACATGTGTCTAACGTATGATTCTTCTTTTTGACCGTTTTCAGAGAACGCATCGTGCACCTTTGCAGTCATATCCAGCTCTTTCATCACATGCGAAAACAAAAATAGATGATCCGGCATATTACCAATCATATCCGCCATCGTTTGCAGTAATTCCATATATGCAACAGCCGTAATCAACAAAAGACACGTTGACCTGTTGTGGTATTTGCCAATTCTCTTTATCGAAGACAATTGTATTGAATTTACCACATCGTGTACCGTTGTAAATCCCTGATGGTTGTACTTTAAATTCAACTTTGACTTGGCCACCAAGTGATTGAACTGGTGGTGTTTGCAATTTCAATGTAAAATGATCTTCATCTTTTGGAGTTACTACAAAGTTATTGAAGGGGTCTACACTAAAAGCTAAAAGAAGCAATCACAATATAACAAAATGAGTGATACTAAATAAGTAGTAGAGAACTACATGCATAGTTTACCTGCATTTGCATTCCCACAATAACCAGGCCATAGAGCAGGTAGATTGAACAAATATTCAGCTTGTGATGGAATACCAGTTGTCAATGATAGGTAAACTATAGTTATGTATCCATGAAGGAAAATATGATTATTTTTTTCTTATTAAAAGCATGTAAGATACACTTACTCCTCGTTGTCGAAGGATTCTGGAGGAACAGGACGTGCTTGAATCGTTTTAACTGGTCTATCTTTTGTTTCGAAATAACTGAAACATGGAACTTTGCCGATGCGAGAGTGTATTAAATCACATATGTCCGGTGAATCATATCTCTACAGCAATGAAACTCCTTTTATTACATGTTGTTTACGTGCAAATATTTCAATATATTGATTTAAACCAAAATGAATAAGTAGAATTTCAGTATTTCCCCCAAGAATCCCCCAACATGCTACATCCGTATTGAACTGCATTTATTAAACAAGAACTTTCTTGCAGTTTTCAATTTTATCCAACTAGGAAATTCTATCAGAAGAAGTTGACTTACCCAGGTGAATGAATCCTATACCGAATCCGATCGGATCCTACGATCTGATGAAATCTTATGGGAATCCGGGTTGTGGAAACAGTAACGGATCCGACGGAAGAAACCTATTTTCTTATTTGAGTACGAATTAGCATTTAAACCCAATATTAGAGGTCTGTCTGATCACACGATGAAATCCAATCGGATTCCTATAGTAGGATTCGATAAAATCCAACACTAGGGATCCGAATCAGGAATCCGATAGGATTTCGTCGGATAAGAGAAACTCCGATAGAAACATGATCGGATGCCTGTCGGATCCAATCGGACCCAATGGTCGGAATGATTCTCCTGGGTATAACAGGTGAATATTATAAGAATCCTAATCGAAATAGGGTCACATACTGTTGCATTTAGTTGAAGTTCTGGTATCCATTCTACGCCGTTATTAATAAGATTTGGTGGCAAGGGATACCATGGGTAAATTTGAATATAATTTTCTACGCCGTTCAACCAACTGATTGGAAATGGGCCTATATCAATCATTGAATTTGTTCTATACCAACAATCGTTCTGAAAAATAAATTTTTGGAGAGAAAAACAAGGAAAATCGTCTTTTTACTTTTGTGAAGTATGGAAAATCAGGATTGAAATTGAATATCGTATAATTCTGTGAAGCTGGCTAAAAAGCGTTTCAAAACTATTTTTTTCCCATAATCAACCGTTTTATACTTACTGAATCGTCTTCAGCACCTTTGGGTTTATATTGAAGCATCCAAGTTTCATTTTGTTTTGTTCGTGATCCTTGAATATCGAAACGAACTCTCAAATTTTCGGAATCATACAATAACTGTTTAACACCTGGAAATGGCGAATCCCAAGAGCCTATTCCACTTATATTCAATATTGCTTGAAATTGTTTTGGAAACCCATTTTGGCTTAGACATTGGTGAACAAGTAGAATCAATAGCATCGACTCTATCATTTGTTTCATTTTTCAAAATGTTTATAGTTTGTTCACTATAGAGGAAAAAAGTGTATTGAAAAAACTAGTACTGTTACTTTTATATGCAGATGCTTGCTCTGTCATCGTTTAGGTTGGTAAAAAATAGTAGTCAGCATCCGCTAACACTAGTCAGGATAATGCAGCAGAACGAAAGAAAAGAAATATTTGAATTTTTTGTCTTATATGTAGCTAACGTGTATCAGTGACAGAACGAAAAAGGTCGCTAATGAGAGGGAGTGAGTGGCTGTTATTTTTCCCATTCCTATTAACACAGATACTGTATTACAATGTCAATGGTAATTTTATATACAACTTAAGCCATCACTAAAATTGAATACGCATATTTTTTTCAATTTATAAAGCACCATTAATTATAAAAGTCGTAAATCATAGAGTGATCTATATTTTCATTTAAATAAGATACATTTATGATGACCGATAAAAAAAAATCACAGGCACTATTGCAGAATTAGGGAAGAATCTTTTTTTCTGATGCAAATAAGTATGAATTATAACCGATTATTGCTACAAGAAGGTGCCGATTACCCCTTTAAAGTATAGGTGAAAAGCGAAACTTCAGCAATATGTACTTCAGTCGTACTTTCTTGTACTTCACTTGTACTTTAAATTTTGTTTGAAGTAAATGAAATCGTGGGTTTCCACTCTTTAATATAGGTTATCTTCGTAAAAGTAGCAATTGTAATTAATTTTACAGGTTTGTATGACCAATATAAAATACAGTTTTAGGGAAATAGCTATGTATTCTGATAGTGCTTGGAGTTCTGTGTTACTCTGTACGCCAATGTTTTAGTTTGATAATATTTAGAATTGCAAATTTATACATTAAGCATTAGACATAAGTAAAATAGATTGGTATTGTAAAATTTTTTAATTTATTCAGGATCCCATATTATTAGAACAGGTTAAATAATCACAATCATAAAAGATCATGAAGGAAGATCGTAAGAGAGGATCTGTGAGACCATCACACTACCACTCATCTCGAAAATTTAAAATTTCGATTTTCTATTGTCATTTGATGGACCGTGATCTGAAAAGTTTATGGCCAAAAAAGGAGACGTTTTGACTTAGTCTATGAAGAGTTATGACTCGAACACTGAGTAAATACCCTAAAATTTTCATTTCGCTTTTCGTTAATTTCGGTGTTCTCCGTATTTTTCAACTATCTCAGCACCAATTCAATCGTTCGAGCCACGATTTGTATGTCGAAGTGGGTATTAGGCTGTATCTAAACGGCACCCCGACAGTTGAGTCTGATTTAAAGAAAAAAATTAACAAGCGCAGGAAGATAAGTTTATTTAGTCGTGTCAACATTCATATCAAAAATGGAAAAGAGCTCTTGCTCCTTTAAAATGCAATTCTCTAGATATCAGATGAAACGAAGAAACTAGTAGTTGTAATTGTTCAACCAAAATTTCTTATTTCGCTCGTTCTTTTAATTAAGTAACTCCACTCTCTAAAAAATAACCGTTTCCCAGAAAACCAACGCAAAAAGGTTTGCGAGACTCGGAAACCCTTTTCTTACTCTCGGGAACTGTTTCAAGGGCTTCCGAAAGCTCGGAAACCCATTTTTTACCATCAGAAACTCTTAAAAGGTTTCCGATAGTAACAAACTCGTAAACCGAAAATGGTTNAACCATTTTCGGTTTACGAGTTTGTTACTATCGGAAACCTTTTAAGAGTTTCTGATGGTAAAAAATGGGTTTCCGAGCTTTCGGAAGCCCTTGAAACAGTTCCCGAGAGTAAGAAAAGGGTTTCCGAGTCTCGCAAACCTTTTTGCGTTGGTTTTCTGGGAAACGGTTATTTTTTAGAGAGCAGCTTGCAACTGTTTGTCCATTATCGAATTCGCGTGCTGTTCGATTTTCAAGTCTTTGATAGATTCATCGATTGATAGTTTTTTCTTATGCTGAATGCTAAACAAAATTTATTCTTAAGTCCATCATGAAATTAGATTATGGATCACACTACTGGATTAGTTCAGTACCAGTCTTCTGATGGGTTGTTCATTCGAGGTAGCTGTTGGTCCAATCAAGAGAAACAATTATACATCGAAATGGTAAACTGAGGGTGTGGGTGGGTGTGGCACTTTAACTTTAAGCTTAAAAAAAGTGCTTAAAGTTTAACGTTGACTTTAAACGTTAAGGGTTCAAGTTGAAGTATAATACTTTAAAACTTTAACTTTAATAAAAGTAGTATAAAAATGAAAAGTAATTTTTAGCTCTTTATGTGCGATTTGATGTGGTTTTTACAGTAACTTTAAACTTTGTTTATTAAAGTTTAAAGTGCTTTAACTTTTTTAAAGTTTAAAGTGCTTTAACTTTTTTAAAGTTTAAAGTGCTTTAACTTTTTTAAAGTTTAAAGTGCTTTAACTTTTTTAAAGTTTAAAGTTTAAAGTTACTCTAAAAACTACATCAAGTCGCACATAAAGAGCTGAAAGTTATTTTTCATTTTTACACTCATTTTTTTGAAGTTAAAGTGCCACCCCTAACCACGACGTCGACTATTTTGAAATGGACACCCAATCAAGTTATCATCGAAATAATAGACGAAATCTAAGTCTCACTCATCAGAGTAAATATGAAATGATTTCAGTGAAAAGAATTTTAGTACTGTTAATCAAATCCAGAGAATCAACTTGAAAGCTTTTGAATTCGGCTATTAGGAAATATTCTGGTACAACGACACTCAGGCAAAAGTTTTAAGACAATGTCAACTTTCATTGTTATCTAAAAAAGAATTGTTGTAAACCAATATTCTAAATAGAAAGATCGATATAGTTAAAATTAGCTTAAGTTTCTTTTATGATTTAATAATCAATAGTTCTTATTATTTTCTTGCATAAACATTGTTGAAAGTGAAACAAACAAACACTCACTATAGCCGTTGGCAACTTTTGTTCGATAATATTATGCAGAAATTTTTCGTAATCGACAGTTACCGCTATAGGTGGTTGAGATGCGTGGGGGAATATTGCGTTAAACATTTGACTGTATGCATTTTCAGATCTTCCCTAAATAATGCAGTAGACTAGTGTTATGTCTTCTTTCTTTCATCTTGTTAAACTCAGCTATTAGTGAGACAACAACTTGGTGGTATGACAAGAGCAGGGAATGAAAAAGTAATATCCATTCGCAAAGAATTGAACCTTCGTCTTCTTCTTTTTGGGCACCTGTACTGTTACTACCACTGCACTAGAAAGAAGTGTTTATTATTCTTTTCATTCTGTCTTATAACAGAAGGAAAATACTTCGATTATAACAACTAGCGGTGATGAGAGTCGATTAACATAACCATGGATTTTATACAACTATATGGTCGAATAATTGTCGAGCAATCTATTTACAAAATTATATACAAAGTAATTGTATTCCAGAGCTAAAGATAGTAATTTTATTTAAAACCAACCTTGAAAGTTCTGTCACTTTGTCAATGCGCAGAGTTTGACAAACGGCCAAGATCATAATCAGAAGATAATATAATCATCCTTTGGTGGGGATAGCTTCATCATCATAGAGCAAGAATCGAATGCCATCGTTAGTTACTCTAAGGTCATCAGCAATATAATGTCGTCGGATAGATTAAAATGCAGTTCAGTTTTAAATCGAACTAGGGCACATTGAAATAAAAATTTTTCCTAATCGAGATCAAACTTCATTGCAAAATCCACTTGTTGACTTCAAAATTTTGATCTCAACTAGGAAAAATAAAAATTTCCATCTCTCCCAATTCAAATTAAAACTGCACTGAATTTCAATCTATCTTACGACATATAAATATATATATATATATAAGCCAATGACTTAGGTCTTGGTAGTAGTAGCTCTTGTCTTTCTCTTTTTCGTTCAATGGTGAGGTGCGATAATGAGTAATTCGGAACAGTTGTTTCATCACTCTCACTAATACCTAACAATGCTTCATTTATAATACGTTGAGGTTGGTAGTGCGATGTTATTGCACCCTCTGTGACTTTTTGCTTACATTTGAACTAATAATTATTCTTTGGGGTTGGGTGCATGAATATGATCTTTTATTTTAACTTATCCTATAACATCAAACTTCACACGATTAGCACAACAATTTTTGCAACAACACCTAATCAGTTGTGATTTGTTTGCACGTCGACAACAAACACTATCGAGTAGAATTCAGTCCTTGTCTCTTGAGGATTATATGATTGACATTGTAAAACAGTAAGAAAAAGTAATAGATAGTAATGAAAACTCAATGAATGAATCAGACATAAAATGCTCTGATACTTGTTCGCTGTGTAAAGACACTCGTCTTTTATATGGATGAGAGTACCAAAGAATCTTTCAAACGATGAGATGTCGCTGATTTACACGTATTCTCAAAGTTCACATACCTGGGCAGATGTTGATTCTGTATCTTTGGCTTATACATCATAATGAAGGTTCAATTGTCGCGCCAACTTTCGAAATTCAAACCCACTCTCTCTCGCAAGCCTAAAAAGGATTGGTAATGGGTTCCAGAAGCAATCATCGTTTTATCGAAAACAGAATTCTTTTAGAGACGGAGTAGGTAATGAACTGAACAGGCCCAATACTGAAATTGATGTGAGTTAGCATGGACTTGGCTGGTTCCTCGCTTGATATCCCGTTTTCGTTTGCTGCTTTTGATTCAGAGTCATACCCACACAAATTGACACCCACACCACTGGGATCTGACTCCCACACCCATGCTCTTCATCCCACACCCCTAGCACCCAAATCGGTTTCTGTGAACCATCGACGAAAGAATCTTGGCAAGGCAGATTCAGACTCTATCGGATTCTGTCATCTGCTCAGAATAGGAGACTGTTCTCACAGATTTCAATTATAAATTGCATGAAATAACTCATCAATAAATTATTTGGACACATTGAGCAATTAGTTGAATGATCGAAACGAGTTTCTTGAACAGGGAATTAAACCAGAAGTTCTTAAAAGATGTCGCTTCTTGATCTTTATCTACCTATAGAGAGTTGGAATTCCAGAAATCCCTTGAGAAACTCTACGAAAAGATGTGATAGACGTTTGATCATAGAATGATGTAGAATATGCATTTTGATTCTTTTGCATTGAACCTTGTCGGACATGGCTCTAATCATGAAAATCATATAATGAAGATATCACAATACTCGAGTTTATGGATTCTAAAGATTCACAAATAAATGAAGCTTAGAAATTGACAATCTATTAGACTCGAAAAATTTAATATAGTATTGCGGCCGAGTGTAACCATAATCCAGAGCCTATTGTGGTGTCAATGAATAGAGATACTTTGAAAAACTTTTCACAGTCAAATATACGAATGAAACAAAATATAGATCAGTTAAAATATTTGCTCGTAAAATCTTAGTAAACTATTGCAGAGTTTATATATATGAATAGATAAGTATTTTAGAATAAAGTTATTTGAAGTTTTTATGGATTGGCAAGAGCAGCGATTTCGGCTGCTGACAGTTCACGAGCATATAGTCGAAATTCATCCAATGATCCTTGATATGCCCCCAATCGTATAGTACCTGCTGCACACGCATATGCTCCAGTCAGAGAACTTCCTAGAGTGACCGCCATTGAAACACCACCAGCATAAAAGTAATATGCGGCTGATGCTGCTCGATATTGAGTACCATTAACATACAATCTTTCTCCATGACTGGGGGAATACGTGACTGCGACATGGGTCCATGTAAGGAGTGGTACAATAGGTCCAGTGATAGGTACACTGCCACCATTATAACTATTGACTGCGATATGACCAGATGAGGAGAAACCCATAATCCCTGAACACCATCCAGTTCCAGCATTGACTCCACTTGCTATAGAACTCAAATGTATAATTGTTCCGCCATACACATTTTCTGGGTAGATCCAAATTGCAAAAGTATAAGGCCAACCATTCTGACCCAAACGTGCCAAGCCAGTTATTTGAACATACGATAACGTCCCTGACAAAGTAATACATTGATTTACTCTTCCCGAAGATGTAAATGAGTAGTTCATTCCAATTACATTTACCATCAAAATACCTGAGTCAACAAGAGTATTTTTATCAAACGAAAGATACGCAACGTTGGTAGCGTCATTCAAGATTTCAGCTGCGGATTTTGCTCGACCAACGTAAGCCATCGAATCAAGACAACCATCAAAGAAATTATTGGGTGTATTAGTATCAATGTTACCAATAGTCAGCGAACTAACCAATAAAAATATGCATACTTCATTGAAAAAAATAAAAAGCTCCAAAGCGCAGCTCCTTAGTAGCTGAAATGTGGAATTCACATACATTGGTGAAGTCTGTTTTCCCGATACGTCATCTATAAACTGAAAAATTTGTTTCGATCGTAGGTGTTTTCACGAATAATCTATGATGATATCGAGCATTTACTATTTATTTCTACATTTAAAACAGGATACTTTTTGTTTAAGCGCACTCTATTTTATTCATAATTGTTACTGTGTATTCTAGAATAGTCTTTTTCTGCTTTTTAATTTGAAATCATTTTTGTTTTCACCATCAACTATTTCATAAATGAGGCTATTAAAATAATTCACTTTATCTACACCAGAAACTCTTATCATACTACCATTTATCTCAATTAACCCTTAAATGATTATATGGTTGACTTTTCACATCGATAAAAGGATGTAATTGTGCTTCCCATGTTAAAAGTATGACCTATATGACAGTTCGGTATATAAATAACTGATCTTAATGCTTGCTTTTAACATGCCACTTTGAATTTTAAGATGGCTGACGATTGCACTAATAGTAGTTTTAAGAAATATATTATAGCTTCTTTGAAATAATTATGAAGATACTTCAATACTATAAAGCAGCCGAACTCCTACTCTTCGTACTGTACTACAAATCAGAAATCTATTTTGCAGAGCTGCTGCAATCTGTGATTTGGTGGGAAGACGAAACAAAACAAATTAATGTAATATATTAAGATAGTTTTAAATAACTTGATGCTAGTATTGAATTAAGTTACATTTTTGCAGTTGATTCATCTAGATTCAGTCATACGTGGTTATAGGAGTAAGAAAATAGTGCATTGATCATTGTCATTAAAGGAAGAGTAAAAAGAACAGAGTGAAAACATTTTAAAGTCATAAAATAATGCCAGTTTTGAATTAAAGCAGTAGGTCATTAGCAATGATACGAAGGTATAACTTCGTCTCACACTTCCATTTCTAGTTTTCATTGGTAGTCGATTGAGCGTAATACCTTCGACAGTAATTGCCAAGCATATCTTGTCCGCATATTCTTTAGTAGTTTTTAGTACTTTTAATCTGGAGTATACAATTTCATTTTTTTTCTACAATAGCTCCATATCCTAGTAATACTTCCTAGTCTATTTCTCTTAGTTTCAATCAAGAAGCACTTCTACATGGATACCAGAAACAATCGTTTTCAAAGTATTGATCCTATGAGTGAAAAAAGTGCCTTGAGAATTCCAGATTGAGAAATACGGGCTGGTTCTTGCAGCATCCAATGCTCGGAACAATCGGCATAGGATATTTATTCTTTTTGGTAACTAGATGAACTTAATGACCAACTCTGATATGTCTCACGCAGGACTTCCCGTATTAGACTCATGTTTTCTACAAATATGAAGTGGAAACCTGAATCTTTCGCTAAAATGCCAATTTTACACATCGTGGTCATCATGTAGCTATAAAACACATCTCTGAAGATCCGACAGAACATAAATAAGGGGTTTTACGTTCATAGTTGCTGCTGAAAACCATGACAAACGAACAATAAAAGCAGATTTTTCAAAAAAAAGATCAAGACTCATCCTCAAGTACAATTTTTCATTTGTAAATAATTATAAAAACTACACTACCATCAACAATAAACATTTAGCAACTCACTCCTCGATGATTTCACGCAATTTCCATTTTGCTATATGTTCATACTGAAAACATTTCTTTTTATCCTAAAGAAAAACAACCGAACATGCGCTTTTCGGACTTCAAAGAAAGAATTCGTACAAAACACACTCTAAAACTTCAATTTCTGATCTGCTGTTTTCATAAGAGTTTTAGAACAAGTGTTTTTTTCTGTGTGCTCTATTAAAGGAATGCGTCGGCTTAAATTTTGCACGAAAATGTACACAAATGGCATCCAGAATAGGGGTGGCAATTAAACTTTAACTTTAAAGATTAAAGTTAAATTGATTTACTTTAACTTTGGCACTCTAAGTAAAGTGTTTTAAAGTTAAAGTGCCACCCCTGATCTAGAAACAAGAATCAAAAAAAAGTTTTTCAATTTTTTTTCGTAATTGAAACTCTCTCAAAGAAGCCAAACAGTGACAAAAGTAGAGAAGGTTGCGTCCAACAATGATTTTAGAAGTATCAAATTTTTAAAACATTTGTAAAATCTAAATCTGTACAATACTGAAAAACTACTTCTCAGTTTCCAGAGAGCGAGATTGCAGAGCCTGTTTTCTATGGCATGGTTCAGTAAAACAATTAATTCTTTAGAGAACGACAGGTACTCAAGTACTTAGCAAGATTTGTTTCCTGAAAGGACGTCGGTTACACGAAAAAGTTCAGAAATCCTACTATAATGGTTCAGCTCTCCATAACGCATTAGTTAAAAAACTATCTTTGAACTTTTGTTAATATTGATGCAGTTGACTTGGAAAATATCATAGAAACCTGTACTACATCTTCTTTTCTAAAGAGATAATTACCCTTTCATTATCTATGATCATTGGACGCTTTATTTACGTTCCCTACTCGAATACATTAATCCTTAGGGTCTCTGGTGATCCTGGAAGTTTTTGCAACACACCTAAGATTTGATTTCCCTGCAGCACATATTCAGAACTCCTTTTGTATTGAAGCAGCCTACTGAATTCCCCACGATAGCTACTATTAAAAAAATTGGAAAACCGCAATAGTAGAATCAATCGTGGGAATTTCGATTATAAAGATGAGTAAGGTCAACATTTTTTAAACACCTGTTTCAAATCTCTCTTCATATATCAGTGAAATCTGATAAGTATCAAGGGATTTTGTAATTTAATAAAAACTAAAGTTGATCAAAATAAACTAAGTGAAGCAATAGGAGACACTGAATATTGCGAAAATTTCTCCCCAACAATCACTTGTGAAAGTTAATCCAGTGTCGATAATCATTGGTTACTGACTGTTCTTTTTGATATTACTTAATTATTGGATTGACAGTTTTCCTTGCAAGGACGCTATCATCGTCACAAATGAGTGATATATGGAAACAGGATAAAGGAAAATATTCTGAGTTCTTTAATTCTTTTCGATGTTGACTCCATTATAGGGCTCTGATAGACATAGAGCTCGAATACGATCATTCTTCATGGTTCTAGTTTCTAATCCTGGATGATTCGCGCTTTAGTGAGGAACAAACCACTCTTCATTCATATTCGAAATCTAAATAAACAGTTTTATTTATTTTTTTGTTAGGAAAGCTATATTTGAACATGACTTTCAGGTGGTAATAAAAACTATTTTGTTCTGTTTTTATCTTGTCTATGAAGAATTTATTGCATTACAGAAAAAAAGGAAAAAGACATATGAGGCAAAATTTTCATAAGTTGATGAAATGATCTTTTCAAGGCAGACTTAAGTACAAAAAAGTTGCTCTATTCGAAGCGTTTCATCATAATATGGGTGAAACCTAAACTATAGATAGACTAGATGCTAATTAGTTCTTGTACTGTTCCATCGTTTTCAACAACATAACTATCGTGTACTATACTCGAGCATGATAACTTTGAAAAACAAAGTTTCTAATTTTCTTAAAACTTGAAATTCACATTTTATAGTTATCTTGGGAAAATGTTTTAAAAATTAATTAATTTTCATCAAGCTATAAATAGTCTACTATCAGTAACTATAAACTTAGCAAGCTAATTATTAATAATGAAATATACTTATATGATTCAGAAAAAAAACAAGCAAGGTCTTTCCATCCCAGAAAAGTACTCAGTATTATGACGCTTTCAATGTCTAGAATAGAACAGTTGCTACTTACCCTGATGTACCCTGGTATGGACCAGCAGAACCACGTGACACATCCATGTAGCCATTCACATAGAGAAACTGTGTTAGTAACTCATAATCATAAACATAAGCCTGAAGAAAAACAAATTTGAATTTATCTCTTTACTAGACACTTACCAAGTGATACCATCGATCTGGATTCAATATCTAAACAAAATCGAAGGTTATCGATTAAAAGTTATATTTATCTAGAGCGTTATAAGTGTTTGTCTTATGTGTTGTCATGCCATCTGAAAGCTACTCATTCTAACAGTGGATGTCAACTGTTTCTTACTTGAGTTCCTACAGTATCATCACGGAAGAATCCGAAATACATGTGTTGATTGCGAATGATCATGTATAAGGAATGATCAGTAGTATTTTGTTGAACTTGACCAAAAATGGCATTGTCCGTATGAGGATTATTATTATTGAGTGTATAGGCATACACCCATAATTCCATTGTAAACGAGGTGAAGGTCATGTTGAGAAACGGTGGGGACGGGATTGTTATCGACTGGTTTAACGATTGAGTAAGCCAAAGACATGAGCCAACACCGTTGTAGCCTGGTGAAATATACGTTAGCCCATTCCGATCGGTGCCATTAAAATGACCGTAAAAATCATCCAATGTACCATCGAAATCCCAAAGAATGCGCGTTACTAGAATATATTTCGAAAGAGAAGCTGTACTCCCACATGCCTACAGGTAAAATGAAGATGGTGGATATTCATTCAAAATCAAAATAGTCATTCATACGTAGCTAAGGATTAGGATAAAGAGGCATCCACAAAATTTCATTGTCAAAGATACGGCAGACATGACCTATTTCAATTTTAATCTTCTACAGATTAAAATAGAAATTTTCCTTTGTGGATCTGCCTTCGATTATGGAAGAATGAGCTTCACAATTTAGTAACCAATAGGCCTTCAGAAAGTCACAAATTATCATGAATTACTGAAAGAAATTCATTATCTGTAATAAAAAAAAAGTCAGGTTGTGGAAAACAAGACCTCATTCCCTTTGCTGAAATTTGTTCTACGGGAGAAAAATAGACGAAAAATCATCCGTTTTCTACTATGAAGGTTTGTAAGAAATTTCTGGCTTGATTAAGAGAGGTTCTTGGTTGCTAGTATCCCACCAATAGCTTGTATAAGTACTACAGTACGAAGATGTATACTTTTCTCCCAACATGCCTGAAACATTCTTCACTAAATTATCTCAAAATGATCATGTTTTTGCATCTTGATGATGGCATAACCAATTTACGAGCCTGGAGGAAACCTTAAAGAAAATATATTATGCTATTTTGACGAAAAGAGACATCAAGACAATCAGAAAGATTGACAACATAAAATATTGTAATGACTATCGTCTACGTATTCTTCTGAATCTATACATGAGCTTTGGATAGTTAGGATCTATTTCTAGTCTCATATTTTCATATGATAGTTGACATCAAGACACGAAATACTGAATAACAAAACTTTTTCAAATCTGATTTTCGTCATTTTCCAGATTGAGCTTATTGTCTTTTGGATTATATAACAGGCCTCGAAACGGAACACCCACACCCATCTTTTAGTCGTGAGTTTCGACCCGATGATTTATTGCTTTTTTCACGTATTTTTCAAAATTTGACCCCCTGTTAAAGGGGATATGCGAAACGTTTCTGCATTCCATGCCCAGCCCCATCTCGTCAGAATCATCAACACCAGATTTCGAGGCATACTACAAAGGCGAAAAGAACTTGGGAAAAACCTCAGCGATTTCTCTCTTGGAACGTTTTTCTATGCTAAACATATGTAGTTATCTCACTTGTAAACTGTATCCAGTTTCACACAAGCGAGTAAAATCTGTTTCATCCGGTCTAATCAGAGACCGACAAAGTCATAAGATCCATATCAACTTGGGCTAAACTATATAAATTTCAAAATGCTGTAATTGATAATAATTACTTTAATTGGAAAAGATCGCCAATGAACTATTTATCCTCTGGCTTGCATACACTCCTGCGGTGCTATCCGAAACGGAAATCTTATTGGTTTTAATCTAGATTTATCGATTGACTATTGCCCGCCTCTGTTGAGAGCGTCAAAAGCCTCTCTTAATTTGTATCTGGAATTACGTATCCACATTTATCTTCATCAATTAGTGCGTAGGTAGCTGTATAAATGCAGTAAATTTTCTTCTTATGACGGTTTTGTTTAGGATGTGACTTCCTTTCATCTTCTTTCTCAATACATGGTACGGGGGGGGGGGTACTATTTATTGTTTCAAAATAATCAAAAGAACAACATCTGAACATATTCCTCGCTCCATGTATACATATCAGTCACCTCTCAAACTGATGCATCTCTTTCCTTAGATACAATAAAACGAAATTTTGGTTCTAACCATACTTGTATTATTGGTTATCGTGGTGTCAGTAGTAGTTGTTGTGGTGTTAGTAGTCATAGTAGAATTAATATTTATTGTAGGCACGTTTTTGGAATACAGATCATCCGCATTGGGCACCAACAACTTAGCTAGTAGAACTCCAGCCAAAATGCATATAAGGAGGCTTATCAAGCCTATCATCGCATATTTTCTTTTCCCTGTGAGTCTTCTAAATTCTGTTTGATATAATCTTAACTCGTCGATTCTACTCACTGTGATGCATAGCTCACTGTCACAGCATGATTCATTTGGGTGTGAATAGTTTGGTGACGATCCTATATTTAAAATTAATAACTTTTTATCGACTAACATCAGTAAACAAGTGATACCTACCGGATCCATAAGTTGAACGAATTGACAAGTTTAAATTTCTATTTGTAATGAATAATTAAAGATGATGGAATAATGTTTAAATAAATGTTCTAGTATGTAGAATAAGATTCCTTATTTTATAGTCCCTTTAAAGAGGAAGCATGAAACTCAAATGTCTGCTTTAACTTCATTATACATACTTATAAAAAGCTGTTAGCGCAATCCCTTCGGGATTAAAATGTGAAACACGACGTAACTGTTTATTCTTATAACAAGAAAGTATGCTTTTATCTATTTCTGGACTCTTTCTTTCATTATACTTATATGCATCACCTAGAAGTAGAAAACGGAACCGGTGTTAGTGAAAATATCGAAAAAAAGAAAAGAAAATATCCATATATGGAAGTTTTATTTGTCTTTCTTTCGACATTTTCCAACAAGACCACGGAACCAGCTCATCGATTCTATCGATATTTTAGCGCTACCCGATCCTTGCTTGTACGATAATAGAGTCCATCAGAGTCTATGACTACATCTAGAGGTGTCTATACACGTATCAAAGTCTTAGCCCGACCTCTTTATCCTTCCTGTACTTCTAACAGCGTTTGTGATGAATCCAAAAGTCTCTCAAGGTCTGTGAAGGATAATTCATTAATTAGACTGCAATTAGATAATTTATTAAAATGTCTGTGGCAGGAATTCAAATTCTACTCTTCACCCGTGAACTCTTCTGCAACGATATGTCATATTCCAAAGACCGATCTCCAATGGTCTCTGACGGGGGAATCACCTGTCCGTAACGGTCTGTGATGGGTAAATCACCTGTCGGTAACGGTCTGTGATGGGTAAATCACCTGCCGGCAACGGTCTGTGATGGGGGAATGACCTGTCGGTAACGGTCTGTGATGGGTAAATCACCTGTCGGTAACGGTCTGTGATGGGCAAATCACCTGTCGGTAACGGTCTGTGACGGGGGAATCACCGATCAGTAACGATCTGTGACGGGGGAATCACCTGTCGGTAACGGTCTGTGACGGGGGAATCATCTGTCGGTAACGGTCTGTGGGAGGGGGGGGGGTCCAAATTTCTACCCTAAACACTTCAACACTCCTTTCAGGTCGTGTTTCACAGCACACACATAACATACATCTCGAAAAGGCTATGACTCTTCCCTTATGCTAATTGATTTTCAGCCTACGCTAGTTTTCTTTTTTTGATGATTACGTGTTTTCTTTTATTTACTCTACTGTTAGTAGCACAGTATATATTTTCTTCTTTTTCATCGAATTTTCATGATATGTTATTATTCGTGTTATAACCATTGACTAAACTGAGGGAGAGGGGGGTGACAACTCTTCCCATTAATAAATAAATAAACATTTGGTAAGCACAGATTACTTTCATGTAGAGCAGATCTTCAACGAACTATTGTACATGTTGATGAACTCAGTAAGAGTAATATTAATTGTTCGCAATAGTAAGTGCTCAATAAGAATATGCTTCTTTTCTGACCATATAATCATTTTTCTTGGAAAAAGTGAAATACTAACGAATGTAAAACATTTATTAAAGTATATCAGCCATTGAAATTTCAATAAAGGTTCTGTAAAGTTATAGAATCTTCTAAGCCTTACTATTAACATTTTTAGTGCTTTTTATTTCGACTCTTACGATCTGTAATGCGAGAAGAAGCAGTGAATACAAAGATGTCGATTGGCAATTGTACTCGCTGCTCTATTCTTGGAAAATATGGATCAATACTACGTTACAATTCTTAATTTTAACAATAATCATAACTTACGCGATTAAAATTCTCACATGCTAAGATCGGCGTGGTGCGAATCTCAGTTAGTACCTTATTGATAACACACGTTCAATACTTATAATATATTACACAAGTTACCAAATTGGCTATTTATTTCTTATGTATAGTCTCTAGAGCTTGCAAGGAAAACTTATAGTAATACAATTTTTTTCAAACTTTTTTCTGGATTGTTCATGCAAAATGTTGCAATCCTGCGCTCACTCATTCTTTTATTGAATGCCAAACATACTAGGTATAATTTTGAGAAGGCCTTAGAGAACATTGTCCATAATTAATCTTCAATGTTCAAATTTCCAAAAAACTAAATTTCCTTACCTCAAAGAAATTTCTCTCATACTGCAGAAATATTCCCCACAACAATTACACTGACCACCAGGAAATTTTGGAAATTACAGTAATTTCCATGAAGTTGAATACTGAACATTTCTATCTACTATATAGGAAGAACGAGACCTTAACCAGTAAAAATACAGAAATTCTGGAAAGTACCACGCAATTACTTTTGCCACATTTCCATCTACTGATTAAGAAGCACAAGACCCTACCCTGAAAAACAAGAGAAATTTTGGAAATTTCTGAAAGTACTCTGTGACTTCCGACATTGTCTGGTAATTTCTAAAATTCCTCTTGTGTTTTAAGGTAATGTTTTGTTCCTATAGAGTAGATAGAAATGTTCAGAATATAGTTGCGTAGAAATTTCCCGGGTATTTCTGTATTTTCGATGATTGTCAAACCACGTATTTTATAGGTTCTTGGGGATCGTTGGAAATTTACTTTGAAATGGAATTTTACTCTTTCGGAAGTTCGAATATACCTTGTGTATTGTCTCGAATAATATGTTTTCTAAGTTGATGTTCTTGTCCTAGGTAAATTTTTGAACTGTTCACTGATACTAATGGCAGCACTTATGATTGTTGTTAACTATAAAATACAACAATTTCTGTTGTTTACACTTAAACAGAGTACTTTTCTTGAAGAATTCATCAAATGGAAAAGCTTTACTCACTGTAATTTAGAAATTGAAAAACAGAAACGTAAAGCTTGACTGCGCCGTGCAAACAGTTGCAGTAGAGAATACGTGGTGTTTCCTGCCGATTGTTATTTTTCATTTAATGTTAAAATAACGAATACTTATATTAAGAAAAAATTGATATGCTGCCAATCTCAGATATTTTATTTCCTTCAGAAAGTTTAGGAATATCCGGCATTTTATTAGCAATACAATTTCGGTAATACCTATTATCTTCATAATTATTTCCTAAACTCAATACTTGAAAAAATCTTTATCTTTATGACATATTTTCGGATAAGGAACACTTTCGGAATTTGCATCATTACGTTCTTAACAGCTTGCACTTTTTGTTGATAAAGCACTCAATCAACACTAGAGAAAACGGATACAATTGCAATTTGTCAACAGTGTCAAATGAAAAAGAATAAAAAATCTTATAGAGTTACAGTAATCTAATTTGTATTGAATATTATTTTATCAGTTTTTAGCAAAACTTCTCTTCTCAATTATCACAACAACGAACTAGACTAAACGAGCCTATTTGAAGTGCAATATGAATGTTCAAAATCTTACTACATCGATATGAAAGCGTTTATTAGTAGGCATTTTTTTCTATGAACACACTAATACTCATCAGACTAATTACTGTTTTATTTTCTGTTGTCTTTTTCTTGACTTTTATCTTCTAATTTTTCTATATAATAATCATTCTTTTTAAACGTTTTCTTTTCTTTCCTTGACTTCTTGCTTTCATCTCTTATTGCATCTATGCTATTTTCTAATACTCTTGACTAATTTTTCTTTGGTTTTTACTTTTCTCTTATTTAAATACATTTGACTAAATTTTCATGTTTTGTTGTAGTGTTTTACCGTTTTAGAGAAAATTCTGAAACAGTCTTCTTGGTGATTATTGTCTTTTGAACAATAAAGCCATTTGTACTTCGATTTTTGCTGTAAATATCATAAAAGTTTCAGAAATTAATGTTTCGACGTTCATATTTTGCCAAAGAGACACATTTTCAGTGTCTAATTTTGCGCCATATCCAGGCAGGCATTTAACGGGTAGAAAACCGTTTTAACGCTTTATTATAGCGTCTAAGACGTTTTAACACGTTGAAACGTGTTTTTGACTAGAATGTGCATTTTAAAATCGTTTTTACAGTTTAACTTAAAGTAGTTCGGAAAAAACGGTTGAAAACGATCTAATATCAGTTTTTTGGTCAATAGAACCGTTTTAACAAAACTTTTCTGTTTTAAATTTATCGGTCGGAATCTTAAATTTTTGTGTCAATTGATACATCATTTTAATGTATCAATCTATAGTCAGCTCGTTCATTTTGTACACCAAGAAGATGAAATAAAAGACGAAATTCTGAAATAAACGACTTCGACAAGAAATGACGATGTCGAAATAATAAAAAAAGTACAATCGTTTCTAAAATGGTGTGTGAACGAGTATGACTAGAACTTCCTTCATCTTTCTCTTTAAAGTTTGTTTTAGAATCTTACTATGTTTTTGTTGATGAAGATGTTGATGGACACTACCAATATTTTCGCTGATGAAATTCCAATATTTTGCACTCAAATCTTTTTAAGACATACATCATGATGATCTGTGTGCTGATTCATATGTGAAAAAAACAAGAAAATCAACCTTGAATCCCACTCTGATAGAGTAAAATCTCTTTTAAACGATAGTTTTCAACCAGTGGTTGATTGAAATCATGATGAGTAAACTCTGGCATAGTTGAATCCCTTGGAGAGCTTAAAAGTGGGCGCGTCTATACATTAAAAAAAAACTAAAATATCTAGTGTTTTTATCGAAAAGAATTTTTTATTCTTATTTCCGGTGAAGTTGTTCTTTGTGAACGACGAAGAAAACTTTTTCAAGTGTATACATTCGTATTCACCTTCATTTCTTAAATTCAACGTACTTAGTGAACAATTATGTTTGTCGAATTCACAAGATTATCTATGTTAAAGAAAATGTTATCGATTTATTCATGTTTCCGTATACGAATAGAAGTCACGTAGCATTCTAAATAATTCATACTTCTATACACAAAAAAAACAGGATGCTGCCAAGCATTGTCAGTATCCCAACCTCAGAGAAAACTACTATTCACATAAATATACTGAAAAAGTCATAATTAAAATAGTGAAAATACTAGAATCAATCAGTTTATATCTTAAAACAATATTAACGCCGAAAATATGACTTGAAAATATTTTGTATAAAATTATTTTAAATGTTTTAGCAAATAAATATTTTTATTTATTTTATATGTAAATTCTTGTAATTTTAATTTTGTTCAAGTTCAAAAAGCCCACACGCAATTCAAGATATATAGACATTCGATTTGTATATTGATAAGAGTAAACTTGACTCAATAGCATCAGTTAAGTGAAATCTAAAGTCCCTGGTTCAAATCTGATCTATACCGGATTAATAAAAATTTATTTTCAATAATAGAAATGCATTCCACGAAACTATCATAAATACATTTTCCCGATATCTATTGGAAAGAAAGTGTTCCAAGTCTAGAGAAAATATGTGAAGAAAATCAACATCAAGTTCCGACGTAGATTTAAGAGAAATTTCTTTTTCGTTTGCGTCTACATTGTTTTCACCAGTTTTGCAATCAACGATAAAACAGTTAGTTACATTATCGTTTATGAAACATTTTTCGACCGGATATAGACATTTTACTGAGAAGCACTCAAATCCTTAAAGATGTTTGATTAGTCGCCGAAAACGCGTTAAAATACCTGAAAAGCGTTAAAATGCGATTTTTCGTAAACTATCATTAACGCGTTTTTGGCGACTAATCAAACATTTTTAATGATTTACATATCGGTGTATTTAAACGTCGTTTAAGCCGCGTCCTAGTCTGCCTGGCTATTCGCCAAGTCAAAATTAACAGGCGACATTGTCTTCTTAGCTCGAGTTGACTATTTCAATTAAAATAAGATATAAAAATATGTTTTTCCAGAGATATCATGTAGTGAATACTGTTCGAAATAAAATGTTCATCACATGTGATTCGGATTATGCGTAACATAATTCAAATTGCTAAGTGCCGTAATAATTCAAACAAATGGATTTTCGTCTGATAATTTTTTAGGAAACCATAACTTCATCTAAAAGCCACTTTTTTTTCAAGCTTTGATTCTCATGAAAAAGATAGAAAGAGTGTATAGGTGGATCTTTCTTTGTGGGTTTGGGTATTGGTAGATGATAGTGTATTGGTGGTAAGTGACGATTACGTTAGCAGATAACGGTTAACTTTTCCATTACCTATTATCTGGTACGATGATAATTTGGTAACTATAACTTTGCAGCGCTAGCTTATAGTATTCAATCGTAAACAATTATATAGCTTGAATAAAAATTCTTTGGGCAAACATATGGAATATTTCGCAACAGCTATTGAACAAGTAGAGGGATAGTGGTAAGTGAAATGAAAGCGTGTTCGTTTCTCAAGAAGTAGCACCAGGTTAGAGCCTTTTCTCTTGCAATTGCCATTTTTGTATCTCTTTGTTCTTTTGTACAGGTATCAAGCTACTCAATCTTCTATGGGTTATGCACTATGCTAGCGTTCGAAATTGGGTCTATCCTGCAAACCATAGCTCATCATTTCATATGCTTTTTGTTTGTACTTAGTTTTCATTGATTTTCATTCTTCATAAATTAATTGTAATAACTGCTATGTTCCTTTAAGCTCTATCATGAGTAGGACGTTAAATGAGTCGCGGATAAGCAGCTATAGTGAACAAGCAAAAGTTGCAAAAATGGGGAAAAATATTGTTTTGAATTAAATGGATGTGATTGTATCTTGATTTTGCAAATGTTTGGATTCTATACATATATAATTCAAATTATTAACATTTAGTCCTCTGAACTGTGATCAGAACCGAAATCTCTGAGATCAGTTCCTTCGTTCATATTTCCATCGCCATCGATACTTGATCAATAAGTCATGATCTCCATTCAAACGTTCATATATCATTTCAGCCGTTGAATATGCACGTAGTTCAGTGGTAAAGAAGTTTATATGTGAACCTAAAAAGATCCGTCTCATGCTTTATTTATCACAATATAAAAGATTTTCAACTGTTTTTTTCTCCAATTTTGTATGTTTTACTGGCTTTTCACTACTCAATATCAAATTGCTATCTCATACATAAGGATTATGACGGCACAAAAAGCTTCATAACAATCAATAAAGAAAAAATTTCTAAATGAACAATCCAGTGTTAATATATTGAATTTAATAAATATTCGGATTCCCATACCTCACAGTGTGTCCGAAAAATCTTACTCAGATTCAAACGTATTAGAATGTAGTTCAACATAGTTGAACGGTCTCAAATAATCGATGCATAGTATGCGTCGCATACTATCATGAAGAAAAAGCATATTCTATTCAGAACGAGGAAGAAAACAGTAATTTTGTGAGTCTTAATGTTTAGTTCCTTGTAAAGCTGTCAAATGTATATAATTGATTTGCACGTACCTCACTCGATGAACTCCTACGAATGATGTCTCGCTTCTCAGTTCGGATTCAGACTTTTTCAAATCGAACGAATTAAAACTGTAATATAAGATTGTATTCGTTGTTGTTTTGCCATGCATCCATGAGGCTAGGCTATCAGTAATACCCAAATCATGAAACATTTTACTATAACATATTTCTTTCGAATCAGTAGCATTTTTCACTGTTTCATGTGTCTTGAACGAAGGATTCGGTGTTGCCTGTTGACAGATCTTGCAAATGAAGTAGTACGAGTTCACAAGCAGCTCTCGCTTGTTCATCGGTATTGAATTCCAAAAACATAAGCAAATCATCCGATTTATTCTTATTAATCAATGAATTTAATTTCGAAAAAATATCTTGAAATAATGTTTGTTTCGATCGCCACCATCATTTTTCAGAAAAAGATGTTTTCTTCACTTATAATAGTATCAATTAATTGAATGTTACTTGTTGTGTATTTTTTCATAGCATGTTTTATCTACGACACTTTATA
>OENT01001030.1:0-60899 GCA_900239685.1 Rotaria macrura | reverse complement strand
CTTAGATATGCTTTCATTTCAATAGTTTCTTCCATCTATCATTTACAATCTTTCTCCTTGTATTTTCTTCTTCGTATTTATTGATCAACTTGATAGTCCTCAACAACAGAATTCAACATGAACTTATGATAGCTATGGATCGAAATCACACTCAGTGAATGTCTACAATTTGATTCAAATATGTTGTTTTCAAAGAGGGAATCAGCGCGTACACATCTATTAAGTTGATGAATCTATCAGAACAAGAAAAACACAGGGAAGAAGTCATTTTTATGCTTGAATATTCGCTTCGATTGTTTGCTAATAAAAATATATTGATTTGAAATCAGTAATGAAAAGAAGACAATGACTGTTGGAGAATGATTTTTCTTATAAATATTTCAAGAAAAAATTGCATTATTCTCATCTTTTTGTTTAGCCGATTGACAGAAAAAAGTTATCCTCAGTTATTCTGGTGTATCCACAGCTATTAGTAGCTCTAGCACAGAAATGCGATGCATTTCGAATTATATTATTTATCATTGAATTATTGTTCTCTTGCATTTATATTGTGGCATGCATTTTCAATTGAGTACATGAATAATGTTGCTGTCATCAATCACAAAAGTCGAGATTCTATGTTTAAAATGATAAAAGTTTCCATCATTCGTGCTTCACAGTTTCATTTAGTTCAGAAACAAAACACAAATGAATCAAAATATTCAGAGAAACTGCTTATTCAAATAGATGCGTTTATCATCGATAACGAAAAAAGCACATTTTTATTAACGACTTGCTTCGAGCAAGAATCTTTCTCAGTTATATCTTAAGTAACAAATATTATTTCAAAATAAACTCCCTCTGATCAAGATGTATTGTGAGAGAACAGGTTTGTCGTGAAAATGAAATATGACATGAAGACGAATGTATGCATCTATAAAAAGTCTGTCTACTTGACACTACACTGTCATTGATAGTATAAACGGACTTTTTCCTTCTTGATTCTAAGTTAACTATAGTGACCCCAATTCGATTGAGATTTATTCTCAATAGATTAAATGACTCACTTCATTATTTTGCATATACATAATGAGAACCTATCGGTTCTATATTCATTTCTATTAGTGCAAAACCATTGATATTGTAGTAAAGGCGATATGTGATATTATTCATAATTTTTAATTGTAGTGCACAATATACTGTGTAAGCTAGTTGAATTCAAGACTCATCAGTAGAAAAACCTCGATGTTTTACAGGACAATTTTTGATTGGGTAGCCCAAAGAAGATGTCTATCTCTTGCTGCACGCGACAGCATTTCATCGTTTCTTGACGTAGAATGAGTTAAGTCGTGATCGAAATTGAGGAGTTAGTGGACATAGAACAAAAATTACTAATTATAGATGTTTGAAAATGAGTCTTCTAACTTTACATATGTAGATTGATATTCTATTAATCATACAATACATTCAACCATATGGTAACATGCTGTATGGCTAAAACTGCCACTTAGGAAAATGGAAACTTATCGATAGGGTTATTTTTACTTTAGAAAGCACTGAAGAATCAGATACGACTCTATTTTCACATTGTAGGATCAACATGTGGTTTCTAACAATCATTTCCTCACGTTAATCAAAGCATTTTATAGTGCAACTCGTGAGCTGACGATGAGACACAATCCGATAAGTAATCACTATTGTTTCACATACCGATCAGATGTGACATTCGCATATTCTGTTTAATCCTATAACATTTTTGAAATCACCGATATAGTTTAAACCGAGATACCATTTGATAAGGGAAAAGAAAAAAGGACAATATAATGATTTGCTCAGAATATTATTGAATTTTAATTTAAAAATATTCTCTCGCTGCGGATTCTCATGAATCTGCTTCGTCAAGTGATCTGATAATTAGTAAACACAATAATAGTTGAAACAATGAACATGTATAAATCACAGGTTATATTACGAAAATTAAATGTTTTATTAATTATTTATGAAGTGATGTTTTGGCTCATTCTAGTTTTAAGATATGTAATTTTCATAGAAAGTTGTGCCATACTTGTTCTCACATAACAGTATTGTCTCTGGTTTTCCTGAAACAATTGATTTCTTAATGGCTGAATTTTTTAAAAGCTTTCGTAAGATTTGAGCCACATAGTTTAATCCATTTAGTTTGCCTAATAATCAAACAAAAAAGAATGATTATAAAATTGTATTTTATCAAAACCACAAACCTGTTATAACCATATCGACGGACAGAAGCAATATGAAATACAAGCTAAGTATGTGCATGAGGAAAGTCGTGTCCGACAAAATTGATACGCTACAAGTTACATTTTTATTAAGTTCTAAACTCTACGTTTTATAACTAGTTCATATCTTTTTTAAGAAGAACATGTATCATTTCCAGTGATGAAATTCCAGTTTGTCATTCCTGGATAGGCCTGTTTGTTCGCGTACAAATCTTTACAGAAAGTAAAATAGCTACTGACATCTACATTACTTTTACAATTATTTTTGCTGCCTAAATGAAAAATGAATTAATATTTTCAAGAAAATGATTAAAATAATTAGTAATAAAATTCGCCATCGATTGTTTACTTGTTTTCATCACAAGTGATAAGTGGAAAGAGGATATCATTTCGACAATAATGGTTCACAGGGGTCAGTTGTATAAATATGTATATATAATCTATCTTGCTCAACGGATATAGACAGGCACGTTTAGATTAACAATGTACTAATCATGAAACTAATCGAAAATCCATATAAATAAACATTTCAATTTATGTGTTGTATAAATTTTTAGTATCACATCTTTTTCTTAGAAATAGATCTTAAATCTACTAAAAGTGTCTTCCTGTCGTAGAGTAAGTTCATTCTTTTTGCGTAGAGGCTATTAAATAAATCAACCAAGCACGTCATTTTCTTTCATATTGCTGTTCTCCTACTATACGATTTCTGTTTTTTTTTGTCGGCATGGATTGTTTTCGCGCGGCATCGCATATCTAAAACACTTTCTGACTGACTTATTTACATTGCTTGATACCGGTAACCTTCGATACATGTAGTAATAATCTAAAGCGCTCTGTCCATCTCTTTGTCTTTGTTCTACGAAAAGAAATATTATCTTATTCATTGGAATAATTACAGATCCATTGTTCCTTTTTTCTTCCGTTGCTCTGGTTGGCCATTGTCACCGTTCGACTTTTGATGGCGCAACCGAGTCGAGCTCGCGTTTATGCCGATTGCAATACGCATCGACCACGGTAGATATTTTTTTTCCAGCGACATAATCTTGAATTCATATTTATTCATTTATTTAGCGAATACTACGACTACGAGCTGCACGTTGTTGAATGGGGGTATGTTATACATGCAGAAATATATTCATGGTTTATCTTTTGCCTTCAATTTTAGTAATCAAGATGATTATCAGATCGTGCGTAAGCTCGGTCGTGGAAAATACAGTGAAGTATTCGAAGGTATCAACATAACAAATAATGAAAAAGTTGTTATTAAGATTCTTAAAGTAAATTTGAACTTGATTGTTTTATTATTAAGAAATATGAATAAAACCTGTATGTTTCTAGCCAGTTAAAAAGAAAAAAATCAAACGAGAAATAAAAATTTTACAAAATTTACGAGGTGGACCAAACATCATTACGCTACTGGATATCGTCAAAGATCCTGTTGTATGTTGTTGTCACCTTGAAGTTTTGTTTTTTTTCTTATATTCTTTACACGTGATTTATCGTAGTCGAGAACGCCTGCACTTATATTCGAAAATGTCAACAATACTGATTTTAAAGTAAAATTTAGTACAAATTCTAAATTCGTTCAATCGTTTTCCTTTTTTGATTTAGCAACTATATCCTACACTTTCCGATTATGACATTCGATACTATATGTACGAGTTACTTAAAGTATGTATATTGATTAATTACAATTGAAATCTACATAAAACTAATTTAAAATTGTAGGAGTTAGGGTAGATAAAAAAAAAAAACTTACTTTTTCTCATAGACAACATGTAGTTTACGATTTATTGATTATTTAGAGATGCCTTACGATTAGCAGTCAAGGATTTGTTTTAAAAGTAACTATTTACATGATATGTACTTTTAGAAATATGAATTCTATTAATATAAAATTGCAATTCTTCTATCGGGTTAATGTGACATTCTATCATTTTTTTTACTGATATTAGAGCTGAAAGGTTACTTTCTACTACTTTTTTTTTCTTCACATTGAAGCAGAGAATAGTCTAGTGATGAACATTGAAATGTTTGCACACAAGTAAGGTTTCATTATTGTTTACTAGTAGAACATCGTCTAGTGTAACAAGAATTTTCTTGAAATATGAAATATTTCATATCATATGTCTCACAATCATCTGGTTTCTGTCTAAGAAAAAAGAAAAGTTATTATCACAATCCCAATAGGATTAAAATACGATGTCGTTCTTCTTGCTAATCATATGATGATTGTTTTATCCAATTTATTTAGGAACACATGTTTTCATTATTCTTTCAGTGAAACATCTAGATATGTAATAGGGAAAGAAATTTACTTATTATAACGAGTCATTGTCAATATACATTCTTGAATTATATAGTCGTGTCTGTCACGGTCTGTGATCATGTATCGAAAGGGTTTTCTAATTGCATATTAACGTCTGTCAGATTTGATGTCGTGCGCAGGACGAGAGAAGCAAGAGTGAATTATAGTAATCCAGATGTGTGTGGAGTTCTGTGTGTTGCTCTTTGATTGACGTTTGCTATTGTTTCTATGACGGAAGAAACAAGGCGGATATTGTGTTAAACATGAACTCCCATACTTCAACAATTGCATCATATCATATCGCACCTTATTACCACAAACATGCGAATGATTCTAGATTGAAACTTGATTTGTACTAGAATTGCCGCAATCAATGAAAACTATTTATCTGTCAATGTTGTAAAAATATGACTCGAAGTTTACTATCTGTCAGTTTTTCAAGAAGAATTCATATTCGACTTGTGAGCATCTATCCGTTAGAAAGAAATACATGTGGAAACGATTATGTATCGTATGTTCATCTATATGAACTTGGTAGTCGTATTGATTTTCTTTTTGTTTCAAAACTGTCAATAATAGACATAAATTGTTAAACGTGATGTTTTAAACGTCTTTGCTTTCATTATTAGGCACTCGACTATAGTCATAGCATGGGTATCATGCATCGTGATGTAAAGGTAAAACATAGTTTTGTGTTTACATAGTAGAAAGAAAAAAAAACATTGTATCATGTTGATTGTTTTCAGCCACATAATGTAATGATCGATCATGAAAATCGTAAAGTAAATATTCAAGGTCTCTTTTATTTTTCAATGTTAAAAGTTTCTATTTGATTTAGTTACGATTAATTGATTGGGGTTTAGCGGAATTTTATCATCCAAATCAAGAATATAATGTTCGAGTTGCATCACGTTACTTTAAAGGACCAGAGCTACTGGTTGATTATCAATATTATGATTATTCACTTGATATGTGGAGTTTAGGTTGTATGTTGGCTAGTATGATTTTTCGTAAAGAACCTTTTTTTCATGGTCATGACAACTATGATCAAGTATGTTTTTGAAACATTCTTTTCACTGTTGTTGTTATGTTCTTTTTTTAACATTTGTTATTTTCCATGAAATAATAGCTCGTACGAATAGCTAAAGTACTTGGTACCGATGAACTTTATGAATATCTTGAAAAATATCAAATCGAACTTGATCCACGTTTCAATGAAATTCTTGGCCGGTGAGAATCATACATATATTATGTTCGATTGAATTTATTTTTGTTTTTTTTTTCACAAGACATTCACGGAAACGATGGGAACGATTCGTTCATTCGGAAAATCAACATCTTGTTAGTCAAGAAGCATTAGATTTTTTGGATAAACTTCTACGCTATGATCATAATGATCGTTTGACAGCGAAAGAAGCAATGGACCATCCTTATTTTTGTATGCTTTAGACTTTTTGTGTTTTAATAGTTACATTCGTAAAATATTTTCTTCTGTTTGTTTTTTTTTATTATTAAGATCCAATTGTACGCGATCAAGGTCGTCCGATGAATGCTAACTCTCAAGTTTTACTTTCAAACAATGGTAAATCATATTTACATTTCTTGAAAGATCGACGAAGAAAAGAAAATATCATATTCATTTTAGCTGGTGCCTCTCTATCTCTAGCTACGTCTCCGTCGCCGCTCAATGTGAACAGTAGCGTGTCGACGAATAATCAGTAAATCAAATCATCCATTAGAAAAAAGGACATCAACCATCGTGATCATTCTCTCTATCAAGAGAAATGGATGTAATCTCTGTGACACTAAAATGCTACTTTAAGACGTTCTTGTTCTTTGGTTTTCTTTTTCTCTCTCTCTCTCTCCTATCGTTATTTGATGGTTACTTTGCTGTCGTCATCGTCTTTCTCTTCTATTGTTCTTTTCTTTTTTTTTCTTTGTTTTTTTTACTTAAACGTTCTTTTTGTAGCAGTATGTGAGCATTTCCAAAGACAAAGACACACATATACACACAAATATTACGAATGGTAATTCATAAACATCAAACTTTTCTATGCATCATGATGGGAATAAAAGATTAAACAACACAAAATTAGGATATAGGAAAAGAATATTATACGTTCCTGTGCTTCTTTTCTACGATCATCAGTTGTCTCGTTTGTCATGTGAAAAATAAAATAACCTGTTTATTTAGGAGAACTTTTTACATGTTATTATAAATAGAAATATATATTTTTGTTTGCCTTCTCAACTGTAATACACAAACAACAAAAGCATGGTTAGAAAACTTCATGTGACTATGAGATGAAAAAACTATTCTTTACGTTTGTCTGTTTGTTTCTTTTTCTTAATTTGTCTTCTATTTCTTCTACTACTTTCTTGACTCTTTATTTCTCTAGTTCAAATGATGTTACACAGACAGCAGTTTTTTTTTCTTTGCATATGCAAAAATTATATATGAAAACAAAAAAAAAAGAAAAAACAACTCCAAGAAAGAAACTTTTTAAAAAAATCTCGTGATTGTCTCAATACTTTGTAGATTTATAATTTAAGAATATGTCACATAATCTCGAACATCGTGATTCACCGCCAGATTTCGGTGATGACGATGGAAAAGATGATGATCAAATGTTCAAATCAGCAAGACTACCGGTAACTGATGATATTTCGTTAAATGGAGACGAAGATGAGGATGAGAATCCATTCGGCGAATCATCACTACAAAAACAATCATCATCAAATATTGAAAAATCATCTGTCAATAATGAAACATCATTCCATATAGCGCCTATTGATGTATCAGAACATCAGATGCCAACACCGGTGAAACAGGATAATAATCTATTTTCCAGAGACTCAAGCATTAGCTCAACCGAGGCCAATTCATCGGTAGCACAACCTGTTCATTCAACAGCATCATTAGAAAGTCAATCTTCACCAATCTCAAAACCTCTCGCCAGTGGAACTACGAATGTAACTTCCAGCATAAAACCGTCTCACAAGAGATCTGATGACTATAATATAGAAATTATTGTTAGCGATCCAACAAAAGTTGGAGAAGTATGTACACGATTTTGTTTCACAGTATAATAAGAAAACCTCTAACTGTAATAATTGACGTATAAAACTATTTTTAGGGTATGTCATCATATATGACGTATCGGATAACAACGAAAACATCATTAGCAATGTTTAAGAAAAATGAATTCTCTGTTAATCGTCGTTTCAGTGATTTTCTTGGTTTACATAATAAACTTGTTCAGAAACATCTTCAAATGGGTGTTTTCATTCCGTCGCCCCCTGAAAAAGATACATTAGTCATGGCTAAAGTGAAAATAGCCAAAGATGAAGCAATTCCAATTGATTTTATCGATCGTCGTCGTTCACAATTAGAACGTTATTTAAATCGTTTAGCACGACATGAAAAATTAGTACAAGATCCGGATTTTCGTGAATTTATTGAAATGCCTAATGAATTACCTAAATCAACAAATACACAAGCATTGAGTGGTGCCGGTGTTTTACGTGCATTAACAAATATATCACATCAAGTTACCAAATTAACAACTAAGACAAGTGAACAAGACCATTGGTTCGAAGAGAAATATACATTTATCATGGATTTACATACAAATTTAAAACATTTATATAATAATTTCAATACATTATTCAGTCAACGTAAAGATTCTGCGCAAGCATTAAAAAATCTATCAACATCATTGAATCATTTAGCTACGATCGAAGAACATACATTGTTATCAAGTGCTTTAATTGAATTAGCTAATGTTCAAGAAAAAATTGAACAGATAAATATTAATCATTCATTAAAAGAATATACAATTATAAGTGAATTAATTAAAGAATACATATCATTGTTAGAAATGGTGGAATTAGCATTTCAAGAACGTATGAAAATGCATCAACAATGGTTACAAGCAGAGGATACATTGAAAAAGAAACGTGAAAATAAAACGAAACTAGAACAAACATCTAAGGGCAATGATAAATTGCCTCAAGCTGAAATGGAAATCAATGATTGGGAAGAGAAAGTAGCGCGTAATAAAGAAGATTTCGAACGTATATCAACATCGATTCGACAAGAATTAGAAGCTTTCGAACAAACAAGAATTGAAGATTTTAAAAAGGCTATCGATAGTTATCTAAAACAATTATTAGAACAACAAGAAAAAGTTTTAGAAATTTGGGAAATATATTTACCAGAAGCTAATAAAATTAATGTATAATTTATTTGAATCTTTTCTTTTTCTCTCTTAATTCCAAACGAATATTGTGATTGATGATATTATTATTACTATTATTATTATTATTATTATTATTATTACTATATAAGCATTGCTTCTTTACTTTTCTTGGTTTCTTGCATTTTATTATTCATATAGTTATCAGTCATATCACATACCGATCATTAACTAAGAAATTACTTTTCTTCTTTAAATTCAGCTTGTGTTTTCTTTTGTTTTTTCTTTAAAACAAATACAAAAAAAACGCAAATAAACAAACAAATAATTTCTGTTGATTCATTGCATGCTTTTTATATTTGTATTGATCTTAAAAAAACTGAATTGATGGTTTCACTTTGTAGATGCATTTAGTGTATCCATTGATTGTATTTATTCTCTTAATAAATGAACTATTTTGTCAACAAAGTTCTGTACAGATACAAAAAATTGAAGCTGATCCACCAAATCCTAATGTTGGTGAAGGTTTAAAGATTCGTTGTTTTTTAATTAATGTTGATCCATTTGCACGACGTCCAACGCAATTATTATGGACCATTAAACGATTCAGTAAGAACAATTTTTCCTCTCTCTTTTTCCGAACACAAAAAAAGAAAGAAAGAAAGAAAATAAGAAACACATATAAATAGTTAATCAATAAAATCTAAATTCTTTCATTTATTATAGGTCAAGACCGCGATTTTCGTATATTAGCATTCGGTGGTTCAGTTCGCGATACATTAACTGGTCGTGTTAGTGCACGAAAAGAGTCTGAAGATGTCTATGAAATTGTTTTTCGTCCTGTACAAGAATCTGACTCTGGTATTGTCCGATGTGAATTAGCTAATACAGAAGCACAAGTACGTCTTGAGCATACAATCCATGTTCTTGTACCTCCGTCGATATCGTACATAACTGCTGATGTACAAGTACGTGCTTCTGATCCAGTCACACTTGAATGTCGTGCACAAGGTAATCCACCGCCATTATTAATGTGGATTCGTCAAGGACAAGAATATCCGACATCGTACAGTGGAATCTATAGAATAGAAAGTGTCAGCAAAGACGATCGTGGTTTATATAAATGTGTTGCTGAACAACAAACAGGACAAAAATTAACAGCTGAAAGTTTTGTGAATATATTCGTTGATTTCGATCCATCAGTTATATGCGATCAAATAGCTATTGAGCAAGTACCAAATATAAATGCTGATGCTGAAATAACATGTATCGGTGAAGCATATCCAATGAGTGTATTGAAATGGGAATTTTCACAAGGCAATACAAATGTTCGTCGTGCTATAACAGCTGGAGCAAAATATCATATTAATTCGAATGTTGCATCAGGTTCAGTTGATAGTCGTTACAGTAGTCAATTAATCATTAAAAATGTTGAACCAAGTGATTTTGGTATTTATACATTAATCGTTATGGATGAAAGTAAACGACAAGCTAGTTCTTGGAATGAATTAAGACCTAGTTCATTTGTTCGACCATTTAACCAAGCCTCATCAATATATCATTTTTATTTGTATTTTTTTACATTTTCATGTTTGATTGTAGATTTTCTTTTGCAATGATCTATCTTTGTGTTTTTTTGTTGTTGTCGCTCTTTATCTATGTATATAATTATTGACCTGTTTTATATATTCATACAATAGTGTTAAATATAGTTGATAATATAAGAGAATTTAAGCAAATATGAAAATCTTAAAGCCAAGTTATTCAATCGATAATGCCGTAGAACAGATTCGTAAATTATTGTTACCGTAAAATACTATGTCGTTATCCTACAAAGTAAACTAATTAATATTGTATCTTTTTTGTCATACAAACTAGTAGTCCAGTCGAAAAATTTGAAGTCTAGTCATGGTAGTACATTATTTTTTTAAAGATTTTAGTACTTTACAATAATATTGAAACAAAGTATTAAGTAGATAGTTTTATTTTTACACAATTTCAAATTTATTCATGGAATACATATATACTTGTATAGATGCGAAAAGTCTATTTTCAACTAAAGTCATCGAAATAAAGGTATTAGAGGGTTAAATTAGAATTAAAGTATTAATTACTATCTAGACATCAGCAGTAACATGAACTTCGATTGTAGAAAATTATTTGCATTTATCAACATTAAATGAATTTACTGTGCAATTCTAGCACATATATCTATATTCGGTAATCGATTGATATCGATAGATGTGTCTGATACTTCCGATGTTAAAAAATTATGATTCATAATGATGATAAAAATAAACTTTTTTCCTTTTAACATAAACAATGATTCAATTTTATCTACATTTCTACCCATTCCTATTTTTATTGAATACATTATATGGAAAGAATCAAGACCTCCACATAGAATATAACACTTAGTATCTAATCAGAGGTTTGACATTACGATGTTATGGAATAAAAGTATTTTAAGGCAAAAAATTGTGTAGTTCGTAAGATTGAAATCTACTCTTTGATGATGTATACATAAGTAATTACATTAATTTTAGTTTCATATGAATATGTTGGAGTAAAATACTACCGATGTAAGTATTTATACTTAAACGTATCAAGATACATTATGATACTAATGGTAACTCTATAAAGACATTTCGACTTGAAACGATAAATACAATACATTTTTTTTGTGTATTGGCTACCAAGATATTTGCTATCATCAGTTAATATGATGAATATTCAATGCGCCGTGGATAGAAGACTATTTCCTTGTAAATGTATTTAAGCCTTTAATAAAATTCAAAAAAGTTAGAAAAAGAAAACTAGTGCTCATTAGATGTTTGCCTTGCATGTCAGGAAAATCAGCGTCGTTCGACTTCGTTACATGACCTGCTGACATAGCCAGCAAATGTGTATAGATATTCTCAAGCTAAAATACACGCATGACGATCACATTTAGCTGACATAATACATGAGTCATACTTATAGTTTAGCTCAGTGCATCCAGCTGTGTTATAATCATACGAATGACAATCAATGAATGTTGCAGTCTAAATCACATACAATATCAAGACGAGCATTATTCATGTATGCATCACCATATGAACTTCGTCGAAGCGAGGAATTTCTTTGATTTACTATTGACTATGGAAGTATTTTTTTAAACAAAACCGATACATATCACAATATTTATTATCACTAATGCTAAAGCAAAGATACATGTTACTGTAATAAATCATCACTGCATGTGTACTGCGTACAGATGTAGACTTTTTAAATCGTGAACTATCTGCTATTCGTTTCGATCAAATAGATATTGAGACAATATCTTTGAATTTACCTGATGAATCCCAACCACCAAAAACATACGTCATTTTATCAAAACTATAAGTATTATCTTCCCAACGCTTCAACGGAATTTTAGATTCATATTTAGCTTTCATTTTAGTCCATGTATTTGTATCAAAATCAAATTTGAACAAATCATGATATAGATATTGATGCAATACATTGACCCATTGTAAACAGTAGCACTAAAACCACTATACATTCGAATCGAACTATCAAATTTTTACATTCGTACCCATTAAAGATATTCATTCCTTGACATTTGTTTAAAGATATAAGTGTAATATTGTTTTTCTTTTGTTAGTCTTATTCCTTCAACAACTATGATTGGGAATAGAAATAATCTTATCTCTTCTTTTATTCTTGACTCTTACGGACACAGAAAAAAAAAAGGAAGTTCGATTTTATTTGTTGTTGCTAAATTAAAAGAGTTCTTTATTGTTGTCATTTTGATATTAATAGCCGTTTTCGTTGTCAAGCGATTTGCTGCGTGTATAGGAAAATGAATTATGATTTTCATTCATAATTAATGACTAAAAACAAATTTATATACATATATTTACAAAGAATTCGAAAGAACAATTACTATTTTTTCATCTTTTGCTGGTGGATTTCTGAGGAAAAACATGAGTGGTGCGTAGCAAAAACAAATAAATGAAATAATGTAGAGCATACCACGGAAGCCAATTGCTTCTACTATAAAACCGCTCGAAGCGGGACCTTGAAGACGAAATAAAATTATAGTAAGATGAAGTTTTTTTCAAAAAAAAAAGAACACCAAAACAATAGATAATATTAAAAACAAAAAACTTACCTATGGCAAAACCAAGACAAAATGCCACATCAGCTATTGCATAGACACTGCCGTAAACAGATGCATGACGAATATCTACTAAATAACCCATCGTTGGCATCATCGATGAATCAACCATACCAATAGCAAAACCCAGAACACCATTTGGAATAATTAAACCATAAATACTTGTAGCCATAGGCACGCCAATTAAAGCAAGCGATATAAGAAACATACCAATCATACAACATAACCATCTAAAAACAAAAGCATTCGAGATGATGTAGAAAAATGATTTTATTGCTTATACCAACCTTCCTATTTTATGAGCCATTGGGCCAAATAAATTCGTGCCAATTAAATAAAATATTGAAGCAGGTAAAAATGCAGCTCCTGGAGTGTTTTTTTTTGTGTCTCTAATTATTATTGTAGTGAGGCAATAAGCTTACCTTGTTGAAATTCACTTGAACGCATTGTTCTCATCATCCAAATCGGTAACGAAGGTTCGAGCATTGCAATGCCAACATTACCGAACGAAATCGCACCTAGTTTATGACAAATCAATATAATAAAGTAGATTATTTACTTTGCTTTACCAGCTGCAAGAAGAATATACGGATCTTTGATAAGTGTTCGAAGTGAAGCGCCTTCTACCGGTTCACCGGATACACCAGGTTGTAATACTGTTAATTGTAATACTATTCATAAAAGAAAAAAACGGAATTCCTTATGTCAATAGACCGAACGTAAACATATTCTTACAGCCATCGAATAAACCTAATGCTGCTAAAACTAAAAACGGTGATGCTTTGCCTACATATTCATACATGAATCCTCCGAACGGTGGACCAACTAAAATTAAAAAAAAGTATTTGAATTCATTTACTTTGTCACGACGAATTACCTAAAACACCAAGTGCTAATCCACCTAATGCAGTTCCCATGGCTTTGCCGCGTTCTTCATCATCGGGATATCGATCAGCCAACATGCCAAGACCTAAATAAATTGACATCACTGCTTTTGTCCTGTTTTTTGAATGTTTGCACGTGTTTACCTGATACACTCGAACAAGCGGATCCAATACCTTGAATTGCTCGAGCCACAAATAATAGACCGAAACTTTTACTAAAAGCAAATGCTAGAAGAAAAACAAAATGTTTCTTTCCTAGTCTTTTTTTTAAATAACTTTTTTTCAAACTTCTTACTAAGAGTTGACACAAACATAATAACAAATCCTGAAAACATTGGAATACTATAACCAATTCTATTATATAAAAATAAAAAAGAATAATTATCATAGAATTCATATTGAATTTCATTTTTATTTTATTTTACCGATTTGTCAATGGTCCAATAAATGGATTTGTCATTAATTGAACAAAAGCTTTTGATGCAAACATTACACCGATCCATCGATTTTCCTTTTAAAACAAGTGAAATGAATCAAATAGAGAGAAAAAGAAGAAGATTTGTGTTGCGCGTTTCTCTATTCTTATTTCTTTTTTTTCATTTCCGCTTCTATTGAATATTAGCATGAACTATTACCGAATTCATATGCATAAAAAGAAACAATGTCCCTTACACGATCTAAGCTCTTTGATCGTTGTTGATTTTCGATTTCTGTTTTATTCATAGCCCAATCAGTGGTCCAATCACACTTTGCATCAAGAATCTGCCGGAATTCAGTTGGATGTCGAACGAAATAACTTCGATGTTGAAAAATTTCTCTATTTGAACAATTTCTAGCTAGAAATTTGTACATATCATCGACTGTTCCATTTGGATTTTGAAGACGATAAAGATAATCCGGAATTATGGGTACTTCATATTATCAATAGAAAAACAGTTTTAAAAAAAAAACTGATTATGAAAATAGTCGCCGACAAATAACGGAACTTACCAACTGTCGTTAAGAGCATATTATCGAGGAAAAGAGCAACGAAGACAATAAATAGGATAAGTACACGTGATGAACGCCATTTAAACCAGAACTCTCTTAAAGGTTCAATAGATGGATAAGACATTTTATTTGACTATTGGTGCTTTTTTTTTGTTTAGCTGAAGAGAAAGAAAATGAAGAGTTAATGACGAAGAGAAATCAAATCTATCTATTAGTTTTTAATCGTTGTATAGATCAACGCAATAGGATTGGAAAAAAAATGATGAACCTGTCATAAAAGTATTGATCAGCCGTACGAGAGAAAAATGAGTTTTAAGTGGATCTAACCTACGTAGTATACAGGCGAAATAGGAAAGTAAAAGAAGAGATGAAAGAATAGAGAGAATGATCAAGTACAAAAAAAGAAGAAAAAAAGTTGATGATGATGATGATGATGATGATGATGATAAGTGTTTGTTTGTTTGCAGAGTTCTTGCTTTTGCTTGCATTCTCTGTGATCGATAGATGGACTTCCGGTGAGACCACCATTGATGTCAAAATTTAGGCCCATGGCATTCCTTTTTCTTTCTAACCGCTAAAATGTCGTTTAGCATGTTTATCGATATAATTGTTCTATCGTGTCGTTCGTCGTTGTTCCATTCCGTATATTGAGACACCATCAAGGCGCGTTACGTTACGATTGCAATAGGGCTCACTCTAGTTCAAAACCATGATTTACTATTTATGTATTCATTGACAACGAGAAATAAATAGCGTGAGAGGGGAAAAAAATAGGAAAAGAAATGTCAAATACAGACCTATATACACACGTCAAAATTAAAGTATGGGAAAATGGGTAAATTGACAATGTAGTTCTAAGTAGATTTTGTTTGTTCCGCCACAATATATGACAGACGAAGACGATGACGTCTTTAAATGAATCTGTTATATGAACGTATATTACTTTGATAATGGAAAATACACAAGTAGAAGCGAAGAAAAAAATTGATTAGAAAATTTCTTTTCTTTTTTTTTTTATTTTATTTTTGAGCGATTGAATAGGTAACATAAACACGCATATATAAAGGACATCGCCATACGGCATCTGTTCAACACTAATATAGAGTATACAGAGACAAACGATACAGAAATATGTTTCGTATTAAATTGAACAAGAATAAATGTATATTTATAATAACATTTATACTTGAACATGATTTCAACAGAAATGCAAGTATCTTGTCAAACGACTAGTATTGCATTCGAATGCAAACTGATTTCCGAGTAATACTTGCCTTTTGTTTTCACTTAAAAGAATGGATTTCAATGATGAAAACGAAGTGTTCCTATTCGATGAGAGAATAAATGAACAAAAAGAGATCATCTGCTGTTTTGCTCTGTCTCTGTCTCTGTCTCTCTATTCTTTGTGGCTCATCATTTTTTCTTCTTTCTTTTCGATCAAATTCTATGTGAATGCTTTGGGTTTCTCTTTGAAATTTGATCACATACACATTTATAAATACATACATACATAGAAAACTTCGGGTGTCACTCAGAGAATCAGTCGAGTTGTTATGATAATTCGCTAGTCAACTGAGCAACATATGAATAATAATAATAATAACAACAACAAAAAAGCAGAAATGAGATGAAGAAAAGACGACATGAAGATGATCATCATCTGCATCATGACGACTTCCTTCGATTAGCATTGATAAAATCACGCGTTCGGAAGAAATCTTTAATAATGCCTTTACCACATATATAGACGAACAACAAAAAAAAATGAGATTGATAGACAAGCACAGCGACATTTTAATTAACTTTTGTTCAAAAATTCAAAGGATAAAACATGTAAAAAGAAACACATTCGTTACATACTTATTGATATCAGGCAAAGCAAAACTACGTATTAGTGTTAACTATATAAATAAGAATATTAGTATCATAACAGATAAATGTGAAGAAAATAATTTGAATGGATGGATTTTTAATAATATAGTACAGTAGTTTCCTAAAAATCTGCTTTTTTTTATATAGAGATCATTGCGTACTCCTGGAAAAAATATCTTGCATAGAATCAAAAACGTTGACTCCATAACTAATAAAATCTAAATGAATGACGTATATCAATGATGATGTATAAACAATAGCTGACGAGTCCTCACAACGAGCTGTAACATTGGTCTTTCGTAGATAAAAATCAAAATGAAAAATTTTATTTGGTTTCTAATGAGTAAAAAGAAACTATTCTACCATAAACATTCCTCGAACATAATCGGGATAAAAAACCAGAACCATTCCAGATGATTGAATGGTCTCGTTGTATGAAAATCAAGAAAATCTTGTACACCTTGGGATATATTACTCATGTATATGTTCTATAATAAACAAAGAACAATATCAATGACGATATTAGTTATTCATGAATTATTAAATTCGTCTATAGAATTTAGATGAGATTAGGTAAAATTCACTTGAAAACTTTTAACGAATCTATGGAAAGAAAAGAAACAGATTTTTCTAGACAGATAAAAGCCTGTACGATTGTTAAATATGAATTTTCATTTTGACATTCATTTAAAAAAAAAGAAATAGAATGTAATGATCATCTACAACAAATTAAGTAGGATACTGCAAAGCATGAATAAGCAAGAACTAAAACATAAGATGCACGAAGTCATGGTTCTATTTTTTTCATATCGTGAATATTTCTAAGAGTCAAAGAGTACGAAGAATTATTAGTTCAACAATTGAATACAATCGTAGTTGTGAATTGAATTCATTGTTCATCAACTTTACTTTCTCGTCTACCAACTAAAGAGAAACAGTTACGTTGACACAATCAGCTTTCATTTTGTTGTATTAGCATTGTACTAACACTAACTGATGCTTTCTTTTTTTCGTGTGCTTCTTTTAATATAGAATACGTGACATTTGAAATTGGAATCCATAATAAATTGGAGAAAAAAAATCTTTTTCTTGTTTTTCTTTTATTGCTGTTTGCTGATTAATTTAAATAGCCGTCATTCATATAGAATTTTTGTACATGTTTTACTTGATTTGAATAACTTTTGTGTGCCTATTAATTGAAGTTCTGTGGATAAGTTAACTTGTGTCATGCGAGAAGTCTTGGCAGATACTAACGAGGGACGGTCCCTGAGTGTGACCCGGAGACTTCAACTCAATCCACATAGATCTGCCAAGCCTAGTGTTGGTATCTCATCTATAGAAAAATGAGTGACCCAGATCGAACCAGGAAAAGATTTGCAAGAGAAAATAGTTCTTGTCTCTCAATACTGACGAGAACCACAAGCGATTCTTTTGACTAGAACGAATTCTCCAAAAGTAATTTGAACTATTGATGATTCAATTCGTTTTTTTGACACCGATTCTGAGTGTGCTATTAGTTTTAATTTACATTGTACTTTGGTGATTGAAATCTGTAGAGAATTAGTTTGAAACGTATAAAATAGTGTCTTAGCAACAATTTTCTAGGAAATGTGAAGGTGAAAAATATTTTAAGAGCTCAAAATTTCAAAAACAATATAAATTGTGATACGGAGGGAGAATCCGATAAATCGAATAATGTGGTTCTGTATGGATTAACTAGTGCAGCAGAATTTTCAACTTCTGTTTCATTGATCGTCAATCGAATAAAACATACGATATAATAATATTTTTTTCGATGGATTTGTTTTGCAAATAAATCGATGTAGAATTCTATGTTCTACTTGATGAAGTATAAAGTTTGTGTGTGCAGAAAAGAGTCAGTTCAAAAAAATATATTGTTTTCCTTTCAAATTTATGCTAGGAAGCGATCTGTTTTGTAAAGATCATCAAAACAATAGATTACTATTGTTTATAATCAACGAAAAAAAAACAGGCACGAAGTAAAGTACTCGATTACAATGGCTGCAACAGACAAAAACGAAGCCGTCGCATGTGGATTAAATGTGTTTTGAGCACCAATTTAATTACACGTGAAATGAGGACCAAATTAAAAAACAATAAAAACCTATCGAACTTGTAGTATGTATGGTGACAAGTATCGCTTTGTAATAAACTCAGCTCGAATCGGTTAATCTCATGACTATTAATTTATGAAATCCAAAGGACTTATGTTTCACATATAAATCAGTAGTAGTAAATTCGTAAGAATTTCTGTCAAACAATGAATTGCAAGTTTTAAATCTCGTAAAAACTCTCTCGCCGAAGCTAATGCAATAGTACAACAACATCAAGTATCTAAGTATTGTTCCATAAATTTAACCGATTCTACTCAGTTTTCATATAGTTGTAACCAATATCAGAAATATCCATTATGTCGATATGAAATACAACTTTACTTTCTTGAGAATATATTAATAACAAGTCTTCATAATATACATAGTTATTGTTTCATTATTGTATTTATTATCTATCTATTCTTTTTACTTTTCTTGTAAAGAGTATCGTTTTATTCTACTCATTTCACATACGATTAATTCGGTGCTCAAAACACTTATCGTCCGTCGCATGTATACAAGACGTATAAATCATCATCAAAACAAGAGCATACATCCTGTACATTTGAAATCGGTCAGAACCCTTCAGTAAAATGCTCTACAGATTACAATCACCAAAGTACAATATAAGTTAAAACTAATGGCAAACTCAGAATCGGTGTCAAAAAACGAATTGAATCATCAATAGTTCAAATTACTTTTGGGGAATTCGTCTTAGTCAAAACCCAGGTCGAAAACTCGGAAACAAGATCTTGGAATATGGGTGAAATCTGACAAAAAATTGACGTCTCTCAGATCTTGCATCTGATCTCAGAAACTACAATTTTCGTACGATTTTTTGTCGGATCTTACACGATCATATAAGATCAGATGCAGAATCTTATCAGATCTTAACATCTGGTTGTTTACCCCTGAGAAGAATCACTTGCGGTCCTCGTCAGTATCGGAGACACGAACTATTTTCACTACAAATCTTTTACTGGTTCGATCTGAGTCACTCATTTTTCTTTAGATGAGATACCAATACTAGGCTTGGCAGACCTATGTGGATTGAGTTGAAATCCTCGGGTCACACCCAGGGACCTTCCCTCGTAAGAAATAAACTATAGTAAGATATTTTACACAATAATGATATAAAATTTAGTTGAACAAGAAGTAATTAAGCCCCCACCCCGGCCCCCTCAAAAAAAGTCGATTTTCGTCAAAAAACTGAAAATTGAGATAACACCATGAGGTGATAGTCCATGTTCTACTCTGTTAGAATCACTAGTCTTTTTTCCAAAGACCATTTTTTGACCGAAATTTTTAGTGATCTTTGAGAGGTCCTCTATATCAAAAACGATTGTTTTCAAAAAAATGTTTATGTTTTTCTCAAAATCATGGTTTTCAATTTTCCATCCTTGTTATTTTGCCTTCAACTATGTTTTTTCGAAAATTCTTTTTCAACATTCGATAGAGCATGCAAAGACGCAGCGCATCTCGTGCTCCGATTTTTGAAAAAGCTTTTTTTTATGCTCGAAAAAGATCGCCTACAAAATTCACTTGCAGTTTTTTGGCCTTCTTTCAAGGACTTTGAATTGTGGAAACGTTTTTCGCTTACAGAATGGACTTTTTGAAAATCAAAGCACGAGATGCCCTGCATCTTTGCATGCTCTATCGAATGGTAAAAAAAATTTTTCGAAAAAACATAGTTGAAGGCAAAATAACTAGGATGGAAAATGGGTCATTTTTAACCAGTGTTCACTATATAACTTTCTTAAACTTGCATATTTCGGAGTGAAATTTTTATCGTAGGCTAGCCGCTTGAGTCCTAACATATACTGAAAATTTCAGCTGATTTGAACTTTCTTTGAGGAAAATTGACTTTTGAGTTGTTGATTAATGTCAAAATATTCGACATTAACAGAGAGTTCAGAAGTGTTTATTCTGTTATTTTTCGTCTTGCTAAGTAAATACGTATCATTTGTGTCGTCCACTAAGATAAGAACGATAAAAATTTTTATGAAACAAAAATTTGACCTGGTTCACTTTTACTCAACTCTCAAAACCTACTATCACTGTAGTACATTCAAGCCAATCTCATAACATGCTAAAGAACAGCATTGATTTGGCCTCATCATATACATGAATTTATCTTGTAAAACAGATTGATTCTTTTTCTTCGGCTACAACCAAAGTTCTGTTTCATGCTGTATCGTTTTATTTTGACGATAATACTAATCCTACAAAGTTAGCAAAACTTATAAGAATGTATTGTTTCTTCTCTAATCATCTAATACATGAAGCAATATAAGATATTATAAGATAATGACAAAGCAAGTGAAGTCATTTTGAATGATTGCAACGATTTATGTTAATTTATTTTTCAAAAATAAAAGACAACGACAAGCACAAGAAATATGAAAACCTCGCAGCACCGTATACTCCAATTTGAACATAAGAAAATTTTAAAGTTTATAAATATCTATTTCATTTTTCGAATTTTCTTCAATGTCAGTTTGTAGTGATGTTTGAATTGATATATGACGTGCTTCAACTTCAACTTCTTCTTGATCATTTTCTTCTTTATTCGTACTGGTCATTGTGTCATTGTTTTGATTGTTACTTGGAACAATGTCAGTCTTTTCGTTTTTACTTGGAACAGTGTCATTCTCTTCATTTTCTTCAACAATATTTGATAATGTAATGTGTGCTGCACTTAAATGCTTTATAGCTTGTACGGGATTAACATTTGATTCACCTTTATCATTTGTTGATAAAGCTGGGTCAGAGTTAGATGTTGGTAATGCTTTTGCTGCTCTTAAATGACTTAGTAAATTTGGCATCGAACTCGTACTTACAACCGATGATATACTTGATGTTGCAATCGTTTCATTCGAGTCGAGTCCACTATCAATTAAACGTGTTTTGTCTAACATTGAATAAAAGTTCTTTTTGAATGAGAAAAATTTGTCTTTTGTTGATGAGTTTGTGTCACGTGCTGCCGATGATAGTAGTTCTCCGACAATAAGTACACCTTCATTTAATAAAAGACTATTTTTAGCTAAATCGTCACGTGTTTCATCTAATCGATTCATCATTTCAAAACGTAACATTTGAATATCTTGTTTGAGTTCTTCGAAATCACCTTCACGAATTTCATCTTGTTCTTCACGTTGTTTATGTAAAAGAAAACGTTTTATGACACGTTCCATTACTTTACGATATGTTAATGTTTGATTGACATCAAACGATTTTCGACGCGTCAAATTATTATTGGCAGTTAATGTCTGACCATTGGATATGGTTGATATTGGTCCATTTTTGTCTGAATTTCCTGTTGAAAGATTTGGTGGCGGTCGTCGAATCATAGGCGGCACATAGTCACCATCCAATGAAATACGATGTTCGTGAGAGTCGGATGAAGATTTCTTTTTACAACGAAAAATTCGTTCATACAGATGAAGAAAACTTTTCGGAGTTGGAATGATATTGAATGGTATCGGTAGTGTTCCACCTGAAAAATAGATGTTGTGGAAAATTAGATTTAAAAATTATTCAAAACGAATAATTCATGTTATCGTTAACTAAGAATCTAGTAATGGGTTTCATGACCTAATTTTTGACTCTGATGCAAGATGATTGTACAAAAGTTTCACAGTAATGTATCGTTCATTTAATTTTTTTTTTGTTCTTAAATTTTAAGCGAGATAATGCGTGTAATATTCGAAAAAGACTTCTGAAGAAATTGAATTTTGTACCGTGATTATTAAGAAAAACAATCATAACATTTTATGATAGAAAAAGATACAAGATGGCCTTGTCGAAGTTATTGATTAAAAATTTCATATAGACCCATACAAACAAACGATTCAACGTATTATCTACGAGCTTCTATTGAAAAACATAGTCGGCATTATCAAGAGCACTGATAACAACGTATTATATGACAGAAGATATTTTTCTTCATTATTTACGATACTTCCTACTTTGTACACGAAAAATGTTCATTATATGATGATCTTACACGTTCTAATCATTGTAATAATATTTCTAAATACTAATTACTATATTCGAAAACTGTCACATCGGATTTTGCAATAGTCATTACTGTAGCTACGGCCTATCAACGACAGTTTCATGTGCAATGTATTGTACCGAATATTCAAATGACAATAGTGATCGTTATCTGAGTTTGAGTTTAGCATATAAAATTGCAAGAACATTAATGTGGCATATGTTACTGTCTGACAGTCATCTATATCACACTTAATTTGATTTATTTACTTGATTCAGAAGATAGTTTACCATGGTAAAGTCTATCTACTTCAATGAAATCTACGCAATCATTCAACAGTGACTTCATTTAACGTATGTCATATTGTAAATAAGAATTTTCGTTATTGTTTGTATCCTTAGTTCTTATCATATAACATTACTGATTTTTAACATTTTACCATATGATTTTAATAGAATCAAATTTTTGTTCCAACAACATTTTATTGGCTCAAGTTTATTTAATTTTTTATGAAAGTTATTTTATTATGATAATTTTGTCTTTGTTTTGTTCTTATTTACTACTTACGGAAGAAATTTCTTTTACAGTTTTTTTTTTATCTTCGGAAAATATTTCCAAATGAACAAATATAATTAAAATGTATATGAGAATAAAATCAACCATAGTCTAATCTATAGACGAGAGTAAGAAATACTGTGCCAATGATTGAATAGATGTATTCAAAATCAGATGTTAAATGATTAATTTACAACATTTTTCAATAGAATAAATTTTATTGGACTTTGTTTTATATAGACAGACAGTCAGACGATGTAAACGATAACTATTTTCACAAGCCATATATTTCCATTGTACTACTTGTGTCAATTCTACGTTACGACACCAGATATTTATTTTCTTTTTGAAATAGATAGCTACGAGATAGAGGATGATCTTTTTACTTTCTATCTGTGAACGCGTTAGGCAATATCATACGTTTGTTGCGAAGAAATAATCTTGATAAGAAAATATTCATGCAACGACTCTTACTTAATATAAAAATCGATAATTGAAAGAGAACCATTACTACACTTCTAATTTCAACATTTCATACAACATCGATCTGTATGAAATGGTTTTCTAAATTTGAATCAAAGTTTAAAACCAATCCTTGAATATATAGGTGAATTTATGGATCGAAAAATCTAGACAAAAGTTTCTTTACCATTCAAGGTTGAAACATGAAGAAGAAAAAAAAAAACGTTTACTATAAATCAAGATTTTTTCCATCTTTTTCATTCATATCAATTTCATCCTCAACATGAATACCTACGCATAGTTAAGTAATATTACAAAGAATACAGATTCCATGAAGCTTGACAGTTACATATTAAAAATGGATTCTTTTTTTTTAGAGCTTTCGCATATCTGACGAAGCCTTTATAACGAAATACTAATTAATGCATCAATAAGAATAAGTTTAACCATAAAGAAACCGAACTAGATCATACATTTTCAACAATTGACATCGAATTTCATTCAATAAATGACATTTTATTGTTTAAAGAGCATCACATACATTTGATCACGCTTCAGTAGAACAACAGGTTCCGTTTTCGATAGTTTAAATTCTAAAAGCAATCAATGTGTTTTTCTTAAACGCACTAGGACATTCTATTCTGTATGAAATTTGTTGAGTGTAGTTGCGCGAAACTCTATAGTAATATGTTATATTAACGAGGGTTGAACACAGAATTAGATATTGAAAAACAAGGCAAAGATTAAATATTTAGATTCTTTATAACATTTCAAGGTTTCATAGCAATATCGATACATATGGAAACTTCTACGTGAAACCTAAAAATCATGCGTTGCCTACCATACTTCGAGCTCATGATATATATATATATATTCATTAATTCAACTTGATTATTTTACCTTCTTGAATGTATTCCATGTATAGTTTACTTCGAGCGAATTTCCATTCAACATCAGCATGTTCTTCGATAGTCTCATAAGATTTAGACATCATAGCAATAAGCATATTAAGTAAAACAATAACACTTGCAATATTAAATGTTCCGTAAATGATATAGCCAATCATCTCAGTAAAACGATTATCATAATTGCCTAATTTAACTCCGTCTTTTTCTGATAAACCGAAAAGTGACCAAAACACAGTTTTGAATGTTCCACCCATTCTACAATGAAACGTGAGAATACGATACGAATGATACAAAAAACAAGAACAGTTTTCTTAACATACGTTCCAAAAAATGTTTCAGCCGGTAATACTGGATCACCAGTGCCAAGATCATGTGCTACAACTTCAACTTTACCACGTACTGTTTCACTGTAATACCAAAATAAATTGTTTAGACCAAACATGAAGCCAGAGAAAATAATTAAAAATATAATTATAAATTTTCCAATGTCCTTTTTTAAAACAAATAGATATTGTATGGAGAGTCATCGGAAAAAGAAAGCTTTTGGTTTTATTTTAAATACATACAGACATCATACGGCCAAGAGAAATTTGTAAGGGTCCTAAATGTTGTATTGCTGGTAAAAGAAAACAAATACGTGAAAAACTAAATATATTTGCTATAGCAAAAAGTCCTTCAGCAACATTAACAGGATCAAATGCAACCCAATAGAAACGATCTGAAAATTTTCATATGAATATTTATTACAATATGATAGACAAAGAGTTATTTCAAATTACCTGCATTTAACCAATAGAATACTTGATAAACGCTATGTTGTTGTGTAATAGTTAAATTATATATATGTGTAAGACTAACTTGAAAATCGTGCGTAGCTAACGTTTGAGAACAAAGTTTTACCTAGAATAATTGAAATTAGTTTTTTGTTTCAAAATAATTAAATATTAATCGTCAATAACATCAATTACAACATAGAAGTACGAGTCTATCTAGTCGCAGGTCAAATACTTGACATCGCTTGACTTTCGATTCAAACAAGTTGAACTTGACAATCTTCAAATATAGTTCAGACATGAACAGTAATGATTCTAACTGTAGGAAAATAAATTCGATTTTTTATTTTGAGCGTTCATCTCTATTGCGTTAGTCATAATAGAATTTCATAAAAAGTTAAGTCTACAATGATCTTCTTTGTTTTTATTTTCTAATTCATACTACAACTAAGTTCATTTCTTAAAATTCGAATATTTTGTTTTCATAATATTAAAAACTCACTTTGAAAAAAACATAATATTTAAGTGCAAATGATGATATATATAAAATATTCATGCATGAATCGACAATATTATTCCATGAAAGAAGATAATCTTTAAGACCATCTGTATAGCCTTGTTTTATTTCGTGCCACAGAAAACCTTAAAAAAAAAGAAAAAGAGAAACTTGTAATCTGAAAATCAAATATTTATTCTTTTTTATTCGCTATTACCAACGATGAAGACTGTGATAGCAATGTCAATCCATGTTGGTGTTGTTTGTCGGAAAAAAAAATCACTTGCTTGTGGATAATATATGCATTCAGATGTATAATCATTTTCACATAGACTTATTGAATTATTCAATATTTCTGTAAGATTCGAATAGATATCACTAAAACGTGGTAATGGTTTCTGAAATTCACCAGCAAATAATAGACTCGATAGAATTATTAAGATAATAAATATTGCATAAGATATTGTATGACCAATAAATTTTATACATGGTTGTTTAAGAAACTTTTGAAACTAGACAAATAATAACAAAACATTTCCTTGTTTATTATTCTACAATAGAAAAATTAGATTTATTTTTGTTTTTTTACTTTAATTGTACGTTTTGACCATGATGTTAAAATGTAAAATATGCAAGCAAATGGTAATATAAAAATATATGCAAGAAGTAATAAAAGTGTAATTAATGGATTGAAATTAAATAAATTACGTATATCACTATGCCAAATTTCAACTAATTTCTGTTGACAGTTTGAATGAGCAACAAACTAAATATATCGAAATAAAATTTTTTAATCATCTGTATATAAGTCGATTTATCGATTCAAATAGAATGAAAAGCAAATGAATATAACATTTGTTTGTATGACTATGTAACCTACCGGTTTTTCTTCATATTTAATAGCTAAATAAAGTCTAGCTAGTAAAACATATTTCTCTTCTGTTTCTTTGCCAGTTTTTCCCAAAACACAATCAAGTTCTTTATGACCACGAACTTTATCGAGTAATTTTACAGCATATGTACTTAATTGATCGGCTAAATCAATATATTCATTCTACACAAAAAATAAACACATGATTTTGTCATACAAGAACGAAGAAAACAACGATGACGATATTCGAATTTCATCATCGTTGTCTTTTGTCTTACTTTAAAGTATTTCTCTTTGCCAGATAAATCTCTTAATTCATGACCCAGTTCGAATGCTGTTAAGATAGGATCAATCGATGCCAAACTAATGTAACTTTCACTAGCTAAACCACGATATGCATTCAAACGAGATTGTGCATGTCGTAAAGAATCGAATTCAAATTTATTATGACATTCTTGACATTTACAATGATAATCGTGAGGTTTAGTTATACGATCTCCACCACGTAGAAGTAATTGAACTAAATATAAGATAAAAAAATATGACTGTAAACATGAGTAGGATAAAAAACTACCGATTTCAGTTCGATTATATTGTGATGCTAATATTAATGGTGTTATATCGGGCGCAAATTGAGCATCATCTGAAGATGGCGTTTGCCAAAATGAATCATCGTTACCAGTAAAAACTTTTTTCTCATTTAAAACTTTGAATTTCGGATGACGTAAACATGCTTCAGCTATTTGAACATGCCCAAGATAGATAGCAAGTAATAGGGCTTCACGCATTTTTTGTCCATCGCACAACGCTAATAGAAGTGTAACAACCTAGTCAAAAAATACAATAAAATATTTACTCAAATCAACGAGATGAATAATCTCACTTCCAGATGTTCATTTTCAATCGCTAATCTAATTGCTGTTCGACCTAATTGATCGGTTACGTCAATATTAAATTTTGGATTTTCTTCAAGAATTCGATGAACAGTATTATAATCACCATTTTCACATGCGTGCACAAACTGTTCAGTAATGTTAAGTTCCTAATAGATAGAAAAAAATGACAATCATTTCAATGTATAAATATGAATCATATTTACTCCATTTCTAGCACCATGACCATACATTTGTTTATACAAACTAGATCGTCCAGCAGGACCATTATCACCAACACCATCAGCATTACCAACTCCATTACCTCCAGCTCGCTTACGCATATTACGTTGTGCACGAGCACTAAAACGTTTAGCTTGAACTGTGGCTAGAGCACTACTACTGATTGTCGCCATTCTATAGTGCTTCGTTCATTAATTTACGTATGCTAGAAAACAAATATTGATCTGAAAAAAAAAACCGGATATACGTCACATAAATATTAAATAATTTTTCATTTTCCATGTTCTCCTTGTCGTCCTATTTTAGGTCGTGTTATACTCGTGCATTTTTCATTTTCAACACTTACTATTTAATAACAAGAAAAATCTTGATCGTCAGTAAAAACGCTGCTTTTTTTTTTAAAAAAAATTTCAATTGTAAGGATTTGATTCAAGAAAACGTTCGCATAGAAAATATGTCAGAACATATAATCTGGATGAGAGCTTAAAATACTGAAATAACAACTGAGAGAAATGGGTGGCACACAAATAAAAGAATTAGTATTCGCCGTGATGTTCAATCTACATAAGACGATAAGCAGATGCTGAAGGGATGTTTTGTCTGTGCTAGTAAATACACAATGGTGTGCCGTATTTTTCTTTCCTCTTGAAGGTTAAAAAATAACAGAAAAAATATGGAGATTTTTTCAGATATTGAAGAGATCAAACAGATCTTAAAGCCCTTTATTCATTCAAATATACGATTAGAGATCGCTCTTTTTGGCACGTTATGTGCGTTTACTGTTTTTTCCTTACCTCGTTTTTTTTTTTAATATTTCCGAGATTAAAAGGGAAAATGGATGCATGTCAGAAAGAGAAAAAAAAGAAGAAGCCTGACATAGTTTTTATTTTGAAAGATAACAACGGCAAGCAATATTGTGATCATGTGCGTTGTCATCTAAATTTGAAAACTACATTTAATGACTGTAAAACACAAGAAAAAAAAATGATAAATGATCTATTTAGAAGCGTGCAATTCGACATATCCTAAGATATAAAGAAATAAAGGCATATAAAAATATAATAGAAAAAAAGTAGAATGACAGATAGAAAGTAAATTTCAATTTTATATGACTCATTAACTTAGGTCTTTTTCATTTTTTCCATTTATAATTAATAGAATGTTAAAAATCCTATGGCATAATTTTTTACATGATTCGATTTTTATTAGCATAGAATTTCTTTTAGAGAACGAACTATACTAAATATGATAGAAAATTGAATAATAATAATATGTTTTTTTTTTTGACTAATGATTGTAGAAAATTGAGCAGGATTCATACGATGGTGTCTGTTTTGCGTATCGTGTGTGTGTGTCTGTTCATGTCATTAAGATAAAATGCAACAAAAACAAAAACCAATCAGCAAATTCCGTTGTTCCAGTGTTACATTCACTAATAAAATGTTGTCGATTAAAATGTATCTGATAATTGTTGTTTTAGTTTGTCGACTGTATTCATGTGAATATAGTAAAAATAAAATAATCAATATGTCAGTATTATCGATAGTGAAATCACAGATCAATCAAATTTTTACCATGTTTTCTTATGACATATACTATATAGTTTCATCGACATATTTTGTTTCTCAATGATTTTACTATTCTATTGATTACACATTTTAATTTGTAGAAAAAGTAATATACCTATACCAATCATGATCTTCTTCGGATGTTGTCTACTTGACCAATAAATACTTTCAAACACGGCATGGATGAATGCACAAGTAAATAGTAAGCTACTCTATTCTCACGCTCTTAGATTAAAGAAAAGTATTAGTACACTTAAATGAATGTTAGTTTTGATCCTAAAATAAAAACATGCATCAATACATGAATGATTTTTATGTTGCAAGAACTATTCGAAAGTCATAGAACTAAAAATACTCAATTTTCTGTCATACGAGAGGAAAATATATGTGTTCCGCAAGAGAAAGACTCAAAGAATGAATCATGTGAATTCTAAAAGTACACACATTTTACAATCATTAAAATTATCTAAAAACAACGTCTATCAATACTGTCGATCGGCACTTTAAAGTACAATTAGCAAATATTTACGAGTTTCCAGCGAATATGGATCAGCTGTAAAATATAAATTCATCAATATAAAGCTCATGACCTTAAGACATGGTAATGAGCTTTATATTGATGAATACAGTTTTCTCATTGATTTATCTCAATAATCGACTAAGATTTATGAATTATCTCATTGATGGCAACTCAAAATTACGTATTGGAGAAAGTTTTCACATGATTTTGTTTTATTTGAATGTTTAAGAAAAATTCTTTCCTGTAAAATTACATCGATTCTAACATTCAATTGAATTATATTCGTATAGAATCATGATTTCATAGAAATTCGTTTCTATGAAAGAGAATTTATCGACAACACAACTTATCGCTAGCTTCCACGATAAATATTGTCTACGCAATTAATTCTTTATTTTATCACAAAGGAGGACAAATATACATATAGATAGATAGTACATATGAAGAACAGAAAGAGATTGTACTCGTATTTTTGTTCATAAATTTAAATAACTAACATCATGGTAAACACAATCGTTACGTTTGGAAATAATCAAATTTCATCTATAACACCATATCCAATATTAGTTAGAAATGATAATAAATCAAATATACAAAGACGAATCTATCTAGTTATTAGCATTTTAGTACTTATAATTATTTTGATTCCGACAATATTATCGATAAAAAAAGATCCTACTGACTTTACATATCATCTTCTTTTCATTGTTCATATAGGTTTGTTCTAAATTTCTACCTCGATACATACTTTGTTATTTTCATCATCATCTTCTTCTTCTTGTCTCACAGGTTTTCTATTATTATTCTTGATTTCAAATTCAATATACAGAAGTATGTTATTCATGTTTCTTGTTAGATCTATTTGTTTGAAAAGAATCATTGTTTTGATAGATATTGGTGATGGTATAACAATAATACCCAGTCTAATTCTTTTGGTTACGTATAAAACAATACATTATTTAATTCGATATCGTTATTGTCGAATAAATTCTCGAACGGATTTTCTTGTTACAACGGTTGTTCATCTTCTTTTTCTTTTTTTATCTCTTTCATCAATTAAATTCAACTAATTTTCATTTAGATTCAATTAACAATCATGTTAATATTTGTTATAACATACATTCTTTGGACATATTTATTGATAAGAAATAAATATCGAACAAAAATTAAAAACAAGTATAAAAATAAAGAATTACATTTTTGAGATGTTCGATTTTGTTTTCTTTAAAAAATAGAACAACGAATTTTATAAAATATCAAAAACGCATATTTTTCTCATTGTTAACACTCGATTTAATGTTAACAGTAAGATGAAATAATTCGAATTGAACTCTTTCATTATTTTTTTAAAAATTAACAGACATCATCGGTGATTTTAAATATACGCAATCAAGAACGTTTTGGTCTGTATCAAATAATTATTCTTTCGATTGGCATGGTATTAACTATACTTTGGTATACAACAGGAGTATTGATGGTATAAATCGAGAAAATTTACTAAGAAATTATTTAAATCATTTTTATTTTAGTCCATATTTCAAAATTGTTTATGTATAACATCATTCTATTTCTTGTCTATGATTCAACCATTTCATTTACTTCATTTAATATATCAATCAATCAATGAATTATATGGATTATCAAATGAATATGAACTAAATAGTTTTTTTCCTTTATTAATAATTATTTTTGTTTGTGTTAGTACAAATTTTCTTGTTCATTTGTTTACAACCATAGCTGGCTGTTGGATGATATCAAAAACAGATAAGAAAATTATCAATATGAGTTGGTTGTTGGCAAATATCTAAAGTTTTCGTTTTTGTTTTTGTCAATTGTTTTGTTTCGAATGTTACACAAGTATATGTGTGTGTGTGTATTTTTGTTTTCTTTCTAGATAATAATGTCAACTTCAATAAATAATAATGATCTTGACGAAAGCATAAATTATGATGAACTCGAACAACTTATGTCTGATGCCGATGCAAAATCTAAAATGAATACAGAAAGTAGAATAACAATTGAACCGTTCAGATCATCTAATGAAAGAGCCGTCGTATCTCAACAACAGCAACATTCATGTTCATCTATTGTACAAGTTCAGAATGTTAGTCTATGTTTAGAAAAATCTTCGGTAACCAATGAGGAATATTCTGAAAATGTAATTAATAATAAATCAAAAGCAACATTATCAGGTGTTAAAACATCAAATATACCTGGGCCAGTTGGTCTCCTGCCAATATTAGTAAGGATTAGGATTATTTTTGTAATAAAATAAGTTCAATAAAAATATCATTTGTTTTTTTTTTTAGAAAACAAATGAAGACATACGACGTTTAAAAGAAGACAAAACGGCTCGTGACACGTTGCTTACTAATGAAGAGACTGTACATGTTAAGCGACCTAAAGCATCATCTGATGTAAGTCTATCAATAAAATATACCTTGTAATAATATGTATAGGAAGTAGGACGAAAGAAATCCTTGAAGTTATTGTATTTAGTTGAGGTGGTCTCTCAATAAGAACGAGTACTTCTCTGTACATGCCGAGCTTTCTTCAATGACGTTTTTGAAATCCTTTTCAACTTTCTGATAATTTTACATATGAACTAAAATTTACAGCACTGTATTCCTATGTCACTAAAATTGATAAAACAAATAAGGAAACGATTTTTGTAATTAAATCAATGGCATTATGGATATGATCTGGTTCGCAAACGATTTAATGATGTTTTAGTTGATGATAGTGAGTCATGGTAGGCTCTGTTCTAAATAAATAGGAACATGTTCTGTGAAAATTTTCAAATTTTAAGCTCAGTGTTTTCTTCTCTTGAAACTTTGTATATATACATCTTAGTATTTGTGTAGATACGAACAACTAATACTATCGCGGTGTAGACATAAACATTCATTAGCAAGATGAAATTTTCTTAGTATGATCGACTACTAGTATTTTCTACTTTTCAATGAAACAAGTTTGATTTCTAAAAACTTTTCCCCTGGAAATGAACAGCTTCCATGATCAGTTCAGACAAGGGCTTTCTACTATTCTCATTTTGTGAATAACTACACTACAGATGGCTTCACTTTAAATTAGAAACACATTGTACAGTGCAGGATTTCCGTAACACTATGCCAAATTTATCCTATGCAATCCTTCATCTACGTTCAATTTAAATCATGTGCACATCACTCGATGATCATATTTTATCAATCTGCTTGACACTAAAATGCAAGCATTTCATCATATTACAATTGTACTCAAATCTTCAAGTTCTGTCAGAGAAACTAGCTTAAAATGAATTTAAATTAGTAAATTTCTTTGTGATATTCTTTAATAGGAAACTTTTAATAAGCGAAACAGTCTACAAGATCCAGTTAACTTACTCATGAAGAAATACTGAAATATAGAACTTTCATCTGTTCTCTTCATTAGATATCAAAAATTATCAACTGATTGTTTTCAAACTTTTATAATTATTTGTTAACACAAAACTCTCTCTCTCTCTCTCGTACTTTTTAAATCGCACACATCTAACATCAATGCATTAAATGATAGATAGAGATCACTGGATGTTTCGTTTAGCTTTTTAGTTTGAACATCAAAAATTATCCATCGTATACAATAGCGCTTAGACAATTACAAGAATCCTTTAGATGTGAACCAATCAGTATTCAGACAGCATTGGTCAAAGTAAGAATGAAACAACTTATTCATGGCACTATTATCTTTTCATATAATTATAGGCTCGTCTTGGTATTAAAAAACGTATTCCACTCATGTGCGCCGCTGTAACACATTATGATCGACAAGAAAATACTATTCTATTAGATAAATCAGGTTTGATTCATCTATCGTCGTAAGTCAATTAGTAAAAAATTAATAAATTTCTTCTTTTTCTTTCTCACAGCTCATATTCGAGCAACTTTCATTGGTGACGATGAACTATTAGATAATTTCAATATTCGTGTTGGTCACACGCTTATATTACGAAATGTAAATATCAATTTATCTTCGTGATAGATCTTATCAAGAAACATTGTATATTTATTTTTTAAGGTAGCAGTATTTACATCGATTCGTCATAGACATCAGTTTGTTCATATTCATTTACAAAACATAATAGCAATACAAGATCCATTAAGTGACTCATTTACTATGCCATCTATAAATCAAGAACATGAACAACAAAAAATGCCTAAATCATTATTAAATTCCATTGAAAATGAAATATCAGCGTATGGAGATTCATCGAAAATAAATAACGAAACTTTTCATCTATTTTCACAATGTGACGATGATGATAATGAACAACCACCAGTAAAAAAACTGAATACAACTTTAAAAACATCGAATAATTCAGCATTCAATCATATCAAGCCAATTATTAAATCATCATCGGCAGATAAATTTAAAGAAACTATTGTTGTAAAACCACAAGCAACTTTTAAACCTCCTATGCCACCAATATCGACTGTCAATAAACTTCCATCTACAACAATTACATCACCAGTATCCACAAATGAAACAGATCTTCTTCATATGATTGAGAAACCCATGGATATCGAGATTAATCCAGAAGGTGATTTTGCATACGATAGATGTTTCTTTTCTTTTTTTTTTATTGATGATCATTATTTTGAATTTTTTTCTATTAATAGATCTTGCTGATGAGGAATTCTTCACATCATGGTAATGTTATAATATTTTCTTTTAATTGTATGCAGATATATTTTTCTCAAACGTTGTAGTGTCTTGTTCTAAGTGTGAGATTTATTTGTGTAACAATAAAAATCCTGTAGATATATTCAAATCTTTGTCAATAGCAAGAAATAGAGGAGAGAGAAATTTTCAAGACAAGAATTTTTGTAAAACATAAAATAAATCGAACGATTGAATGACAGACAGTATGTTTCTTAGAACTTCGATGTACATTTGAATAGTTTGATACAACTGTTCGTATGAAAATTCTCAATAAATAAAAACGAAAGATTTCTCTATTCATTTCTTAATTTACTAGAAGAAAGGATTTATGAAAGCAATACTATTCTAATGACATCATATAATGCTCGAGTTGTATTAAGAGTCGACAAAATATTTGATAATACTAGCATCTGATAAGTAATTTTAAGAAGGTTACCTATCAGAGCTCCGCGGGATGCGGGACAATCCCGCCTAGTCCCGGGACTCGACGGGATCAGGCGGGACGGGACAACAGATGGCGAATTTTGCGGGACGGGACAACATGAATTTACTAAAGCGTCCCGCCAAATTTATAAGGCACAGAGTTTTCACACATTATCTTACATGTATCGCAGTTGTGCGACATCTAATTTTTAAACAGATCGATAGTAAAAGAAATCATTCACATAAAAACATGTTTTAATGTTTTTTTATGTACTCTTCCTTAAATTATTTAAATTTAAATTTAAATCAATTTGAATAAAACACAATTGTGACATTTCGACAATCGAAGTTGTCTTCTTCAGATGATGTTGTACGTGAATGTATAGGTATTCGTTTTCTTTTCTTTTATAAAGTAAGACAATAGGATGGAGGAAGAAGGCAAATAGTCCATATATCCTACCAGTTTCACCTTCTTGCCGTCCCACCATCATAATATAAAAGAAAATAAAAAGAAAACCTATACATTCATGTACAATATCATCTGAAGAAGACAACTTCGATTGTCGAAACGTCATAATTGTGCTTTATTCTATTTATTTAAATAAAAATAAAACTAATTCAAAGAAGAGTCTATAAAAAAATTATAATATCAATGACTATATCCCTCCTAATGAACCGAGAAAAATTCACATTAAAAAAGAAAATGTAAACTAGCTACGTTTTTTCAACCTTATATCCAGAAAAAAAGAGTTGCCTACATCCCAGCTCCATCATTCCGGCTAGTGGATACTGCAGGAACCGGCAGAAAAGATGCGGCTAAACAGTTGTATCCCGCAGGAAAATATGGGAAACACTGAAACAGTATTCCGACCAGAAAATGATCTGATTTTCCCCCGATAATTTCCGGTCAGTCCCTGCCGGAAAGAACAGAAATTGCCTGGAATATACCAAAAAAAGTATGACAATTTTCTGACCAGAATACTGCTTCCATTTTCAGGTAATTTTCAATGTTTTCCTACGAGAACTGGCCTGTACTTCTCGATCTAGGATATTACAGAAGTGGGTGGGACGGGACAAGGCGGCCAAGAGACGGGACGGGATGGGACTCGTAAAGAAAAATGGAGCGGGACGGGACGGGACACCTTGTAGGTTGTCCCGCGGAGCTCTGTTACCTATCCTTTGATCACAGTCAATTTCTAAACCTATGATATATTTGTATTGGTCCTGATCCATCAATATACATTTTAGTTGTGTTATGCTTATGATATTTATTCATTTCATTGTATTCATCTACTAGCATTGATGTTCTTCGTTTTAATTTTTTGTAAAGAGAGCTTTTTGTGAGTTGAAACGTAATTACTTAGTCATGATTAGTCTATTATCGTCGATTTTATTCCCAGTGACGTCCTACACCAGATAACTTGTATTGTTCCAATAATGACGTACTAGATGGGGATGCAACAAATCTTGAATGGATTTGGAATTTGTCACCAAATGTCTGCGATTTGTACTTGGATTTGATTTTGGTTTCTGGCTTTGGAATATGGTTAGAACTGAGTTCTTAGCTGTGGATTTCGTCTAGATTTGGATCACAGGATTGTTTATATTACTTTTTTCAGCTTAGATTTGGGATTCGGGATTGATGATACGTTTGAGACTTGGGATTAATTTTCAATCTAACATCAGTCAAATTTTGTAGTCGTCCTACATTGAAACCAAATTCTAACCATAATGATACAGACCAAATCCAAATCTAAGACACAAATTCAAACCTAAATCTGTACCAAATCTAAACAGTTTTATATTAACCTCTAAGAATTAATACTCTTCTCTCCCTTCTGAGACGTTAAGACCAAACCCAAATCTATTTGCACTAAATCCCAAGGGGCTTGGATTTGTTGCATCCCTAGTACTAGATATTCTGATATACACTCGCAACTACTTGAACGATCTCTAAAAGATTAACGTCCCAATATGTCATAATTAATCAATACTTGTTTCATCGAGAAATAGTCCTGCACTCATCATACACGATATTGGATCGAGTTACGTGCCTTTTTTTTACTCTCATCAGTTCAAAATCAAATGCTGATAGTATTGAATTCATTGTTCTTACCTAATAATTGACAAAATATTTTTACAATATTTATGTGTAGCTGTTTTTCACTACAATAAACACTGATAAGATTTTTGAATGTGAAAATGATGACTAATTTTCTTAGCTTAAAAATGATAAAAAGTAGCCCCCTACGTTATGTATATTCTAAATTTTGCAACTAGAATAATAGTACAAATAGTATGAACTCTCTACGATCGATGCCAATCGAGATTGATCAGCTTCGTAGAAATAATTACTCTAACATGTTCATAAAAAGGGAACGAGATGATAAAAATTTTTATTGCCTAATCATCATAAAATTAAGAAGTTCGATCAAAAAATACAAGAAAAAATTGTGTAATACTCAATTTTATTGATAATCTTTCAAATCAATCGTCGAGTAAAAGTTAGTACAACATTTTTTGAAAGTTTCTGAAACGGAAAAACAATAGATTTTTTTTTAATGACGATGAAGGACGTGAAAAACAGAGCGTGCACCGAAAGCGGTTATGACCGAAATTTAGGCATGCCAAATCACAGGTACATCGAACCCAAAATAGTTCGAGTTTGATGCAAGCGTGTAAATAACAAGAAGTCACTGCCTAGATATATAAATGTGAGAAGACGACTAAACAGTTCATTCATTACACAATATATTTATTTAAGAATGTTTCATATAAAGATATAAAAAATATTGAATATTGTCGTATCATCTATCAATAAAAATGTAGAAATGTCTTAAGTACACTTCCTTTACTGTTACTACCATGAATAATCTCTGCTAAATCTTCATCCACATCATCGCCATATTCTTCATCAGATGATGATGCCAATCGAAATCGAACATCTAACGGAGACGATTCTTCAATATTTCGATGACGAACAATATTGAATGATATATTTTGTCCTGATTTTTGCATGTTGACAATAGTTGTACGAATGTTTTCTAGTAATTCATTTGATATTACATGTTTCTCTTCGTTAACATAACCGATGATAACATAAACTTGATTTTTACTTATTTCTATTGAATTTTCTTGTTTTGATTGTAAATTATGTATGTCAAGATGTTCCGAATTCTTAATTTTATCTATTTCATTTTCTTCTGATGATTCATTGATTATCTTAGTTTTCGAATTTTTATGAGATTCGATTGAATCATTCGACTGTTTAGTATCTATATCATCATTTTCATCAAACGAATGATTATAGAAATCAATCACTGCTTCATCTATTAATACTGTCTCAGCGTAAACTTGTTGATATCGAGCAACAAGAACAGATTCAAGCATGCCAATCATTGCAGCTCCCAATAATGCACACATACAACTAATTATTCGACCAAAGGTTGTTATTGGTATTATTTCACCATATCTAGTACACGAAACGTTTGATTAATCGAAAAGAAAACAAAAAATTATCAAATACTTACCCAACACCTAATAGTGTAATAACTCCCCAATAAGTAGCGGTAAAAATTGAATTGAATGTTTTGTTGCTTGAATTATTTTCAGCGTAATAAGCCGTGGCACCGAAAAGAAAAGCAATACCAAATATAACTGTAATTATAAGTAGAAAATCAAGTATTGATTGTTTTATAGTTGTTACAAATACGCATAATGATTTCACTTTTTTAAATACTCGAACAAATTTAAAAACTTGCAGTAAACGAATTAAACGTAATATTTGAAGACTCTTGTATGTATTTGCATCGACTTCATTCTGTCGACCAGTTAAATAAAACCCAAGTGTAATATAAAAAGGTATTATGGCTACGAGATCAATCCAATTCATTACGGTTTTTATAAAGTCACATAACGATGGCGTTGTTAGTATTCGAATAAAAAATTCGACAGTAAAATAACCGATACAAACAGCTTGAATAAGAAAGAAAGGTGATTGAAAGTAGGTACTACAAACAAAGTGTTCTGTCGAAGAGTTTTGATTTGTTTCGTTAATTACATCGCTAGTATTTGTTGCATGGACTTGTGTCTGACAATTTCTTTTATAGATATCAGTATATTGTGGTAGTGTTTCTATAGCAAAAACGATCATCAATGTAAGAACCATGAGTATGGATATGACATGAGTAATTGTTGCTATTATTGAATAATCTGGATATTCTGTTATTGCCCATAGAAATTTTCGAATAGGATTTTTCGGGAAATGTTGTTTAGTAACCACCTTTAAATTTTCATCTTTACGTATTTCATTAAAAGCTTCGGGACCTAATTTAAAAAAGAGAACTTCTTCAAGAAATATATCAAGTGCAATATGAGATGGTCGTCTTAATCGGCCATTTGATTGATAATAATAAAGTATAGCTGAAAAGCATCCACGATGGCGATCAAAAAAATATTCATCACGATTTTTATCATAGTAATATTTTCGTTCGTTTTCATTGCCAAGCAATGTTTTTGGATACATGTCAAGAGTTGATCGATGTGTTTCATAGCGATCACCACATATATTTATTCTGATGCGACTATCGGATGATGATGTGGGCTTTTCTTCTCTCTTCTGAGAAGGCCATGATCGAATATTAACAAAACTTTGCACATTTACAATATCACTATCGATAAATATGAATATAAAAATAATTAGTTTATACTTATCGATGTGTTAAAATAAATTTATTATTTTCAGATAACTATAGAAAAACTTTAAAACGTAAAAATAAACTTACGAGATATACGTATCCTTAATATTTTGTTTGCGGTTTATATTATCCGTAGCCAATGATTCTCTTTAAAATACATTATATGAAGTATTTAAAAAAAAAACTTAATACTTTATTTACATACGAAAATAAACTTTTTCTGCGTTGTCTTTGTCGTTTAGGCGAAGGATTAGTAACAATACGAATTACAGATGTTCGACGATTGTTTACATTCGGATGAGTGAGTTCCATTTTTCAATAATCTATAAACATACCTTAACAATAGTAATCGTAAAACTATATACGTCCAATGTAAGTTTTCTTTCCATTGATTTTTGTATTACACTAGGATATACAAATTTAATCTAGTGTCACTCCTAGCTATTTGATTAATAACATACGGGCGGTAATGATGCATACGAAAACGAAGTAAAAATTAGATTCATAAAATACTCCGTTAAGAAGGTAAAATATGAATGACCGAAAAAAACAGAAAAGAAGAAAAATAAAGGAGGGACGGCGAAAAGAAGAAGAAAAAAGGATAATGTAACAAAGAAAAGAAAGAGAATGAGAAACAGAAAAGCAAGATATGAAAGAGACAGAAGAAGTAATAAACGAAACATCACGAATTGTACTTAGATGAACCATTGAACGAAATTTTTGGTGACTTGTTGTCGGTTCACTTTTCTATTAATATTTTATTTTTGTTTCTTTCTATCATTGAATGGAAAATATTATCTTACTAATTATCATAGTTATTGTTTTCGTTGCCAATTATTCTATCATAATATTTGTTTTTGAAGTTTATTTCTCAGACTACATTTATTGCATCGTAAAATGTTAAATTAATCTGTTCAACCAATAGATTTTGTATGAAGAAAAATGAATATCAGCTTATGTCATTAAAAGAACTAGTCGACTATTTGTTCTTGTAAGTCGATAAAAAAATTGACAGATTTAACAAAGGTCAGATCAATGTAACCTATAATCATATTTCAAATATTAGAAAAATAAGGCACCTTGGACTTGAATCCCAACATCATTGGATATAGATTATGTAAAAATTACAGATTCATGTCAAGAAGATTCACTACTTGCAGACAAATTTTATTTGAGGCAACCTATCTAGAATGTAAAATCTCAAAAGTTCAATATGAATTACCAACAAAAAAGATATATATATACATAAATAGAAAACTCGGAAATAGTGTAGAAGCATCTTGCTAATAGCGAGATATTATCGAAATGATTCACAAAGAAAAAAATCTTTCTTATTATGAGTTCGATGATATGTTTCAAAAAACAAAGTTTCCTAAATTTAAATCCATTTAAATATGTCTCTTGTCAACTGGTAATCATCGACTAGCGTAAAATAAAACATAATAATAGACTCCAACAAGACAATTATTCTATTGACAAACCTATATAATCTAGTGTTCAGCAGAAAGTTGAATTTAGTGTTCTTCATTACAAGGATGACATCCGATAGATAAAGGAAGAAAATAAGAAAACGTTAACAGAAGTAATAGGAATCAAGAGTTCGGAAAATAAAATAACTAAAGCATGTAAAAATCTGTCAATTGATACGAACTATTAACCCTTCTAAATGATAACAAAGCAAGTGTACTGTTTGATTCAAGTCAATCGAGGAGTATTCATTATGCTAAAGCCCCCCCCCCTCCAAAAGAAGTCAGTTGTCGAGAAATTTCCGAAATTGAGATGAATGCACCAGAAGATAGCACGTTCTTCTTTCTATCAGAATTGATATAGGTTTGCACTTTCAAAAAAAGTGCATCCCAAATTTCTCAGTCCAGTTCCATAGGATGTATTAAATTTTTTTTGTTTGAAAGAGCATGTCAAGATGCAAGGCAGTGCAGAGCCCTTTTTTTCAAAAACCATTCTTTTTGACTATATAATAAGGGATCTACTTTCAACCTTCACATGGTCTTTCTAGCAAAAAAAGAGTTAAAGATATATTATGAACCTGGACCGAGAAATTTGGGTTGCCGAATTTGCTGTTTTTACCCTTGTCATGTCCGCATCTCAGCCAAACATCATGATAGAAGGCTGAAAATTTAACCATAACCTTTTCATACCAAGCCTAACATATCCGGTAACTTTCATGCAATTCGAACATTTCCGAGTCAAGATCGATTTTTGAGGGGGGGGGGCTTAAGTAAAATTACAACCTTTATTGATTTGTCTACAACAAGAAATTTGTTTTTGTGAATAAAAAGTGAATACCTCAAAATTGGTTTATCTATTCTTTTATTCATGCATTATTTTACATGATTCTTGTATCATGTGAAACAGATCTTGTTCTCAAGCAATAGGACAACCGGAGAATAGTCTTAGTTTGTCGTCATATTTTCTTACAACGAACTAGTTCTTTACGTTTCGTTACAGTAAACATACAAGGGATATTACTTGGAAAAAAAGAAAACCTTTCGACTAAAACTCATCTTTAAACAGATTTTTCACGACTTTCATCCACGTGAAACAACAAAATGCAGTACTGAGTATATTTTAAGACAACTTTTCAATCGTCACTTCATAGATATCGAATGAAAGTATTTGAATTTCGGCATCGGTTTCTTCTAGCGCTCGATCACTACTATGTACGTATCTTTTCAGATTTTGTATTTACAATTTCATTCCTATAATTTGTCTCTTCTCTTCATTTGCAATGGAGGAGATCAAAAGTCTCGAACAACATTTTTATTTTGGTTTTATTTCACAGTAGAGCGTCATTTTTCGTAATATTCTTCGCTAGAGAGGAACTTCAGTACTACTACATTTGATAAATATGAAAAATAAGAAATAAAACGAATTTCGAGACTAACAAAAAAGTTGCATAAAACAAGACTGGTTAATGCTTTTTTGCTTATGATCGTTAATGATGATTTGAAGGAGAAGAGCAATCTTGAGAGTGTGCGGATATGGATCGACGACTTCGTTGAGAATATTTTATGTCCTGGAATCAATGCACTTGATCTTATTCCGAAATATTTCGTTTTAGATAGAGACACTGATTATACCTTCTCGAGAAGTGAGACGAATAAATTCGTTCGATAATGTTTGATTCCTTGCATGGAAAGAACGAACTATACAGTTATCATTGTTTATACTTGAAAAACAACTTCCATTACGACGATAAAGAACGATCGATTTGCCACACTGAAAAAAGAAAGATTAAGTATTATTACAATCATTGTGATATCACGAAAGTACGACATATACATTCAATGGCTACCCTTCTTTTTCAAATCATAGTCCATCTTCATAAACAAGAAACAAAAACATCATCTAGCCTTTAAATGTGCTATTTTTTATATTCAAGAACTATCCATGTATGTTGTACTCGAGCTCCTCTATCGAACAAAAACAAAGATATTGAGCAAATTTCGTACTGTTGTTGAACAGTACCGAAAAGAAAAGAAAGGAGTGCAAGACTTATGACCACCATTGTATTTTCCGTCTCTTCTTCAAAAACTATTCATCATCGACTTGATCTCCCAGTTTATCAGTAAGGACAGTTTTATTTTCAGTCTTCAGTATATATTTCATTAGAGAAAGACACTATGCTTATATCAAGATCACAATGAAAAATAGTGAATAGCTATCAGGTCGAAGCTTCAAAATTCAACTAAGTAAATTTTATATAAAAAAAAAACTATTTTTTCTAGCAATAACTTATATAATCGAAAGATTAGTATCGATCATATAGCTTTTAAAACTTTTTGATGAATATCGAGATAAAGGATTTTAATGCAATGTACTCCATCTAAACGAAACAGAAGATTTTTCGACTAAAATTGAACAGACGATTTGTTAATTAACCAAGTTTATTTCGAATTAGATTGTCATACAACTTCTGTGACTCAGTCGAACCATTGCTTCTTCTGAAAACTAGGCGCAACATCGAAATCAATCTATTTTTCTATGTAGATCTCGTCATTTAGTTTTTCGTAAAATAAAAAAACATGACTAATTCGAGAAAAAAAAATGAAAGCAAATTGGAAAATGTTCATATGATGTAAATAAATGAATGTATAGTTACAAGGATATGATGAATGTCGATAGATTTTTGAGAAAGAAATTATCTTATTCGAGATAGTTCAGTGATGAATGTCACATGTTATTCAGGTTATTCTTACGCATGTTGTTAAAGTAAACGTAAAAAATTAAGATGAATTAAATCAAAATGTCAACAGATTGTAACGATAGTTTTATCTAAAATTATCACAAAATTGTGCAACGAACGAAAAAACAATGAAAATCAAATATGGATTTACCCTCATAAGTTATGTAACGCTACCATAAACAAACGTACAAAGGTTAACTACTTTCTTTCTTTTCTTCTCATTTATCATGTTTTTGTTTTCATTAATAAATTAACATTCGATTATACTTTGCTGTCATTTTTTCCCTCTGATTAAGCAAAAACGCCAGCAATCAAGAAGCAGCCGATTAAGCAATTCTAATACAAGATGACTAAGATGCTGTCTCTGTATTATGATTTGTTGTTTTTTTTTTCATTCTGTTTTTAATACTAGACTACGTATTTCACTATTCATTTTTCGCAGGATAGCACAGCGCAATCGTCTTGTATTGTTGCTTCGTTTTCATTAAATAAGCTTATTTTAGGATAAGGAAGACTATGTTCTCAATGGAATATACTTAGAAATGACTGTCGTTTTATTTACAATGTAAACACCATCTTGTTCAATTTAATGGAATGCTACTTAACGCTTCTATGCAATTATTCATCAGACTAATTGAAAAAGATGAAAACGTTTCACAATTAATGAATTTACAATTCTTCTGAAGTATTGATCTGATACACAAAGTATTAATTAGTCATCATTTACCTTGTTTAACAGATCTTATAAATAAAACTTGAATTTTATCTTTTTTTCCCGACTATGAAATTCATTCGAATAAGATAATGGAAATCGATTTCATAGTTCATCGACTTTAAAAGGCAAGGGGAAATTATCGGAATAAAAATCTTCGAGAAACTTATTTTTATTCGTGTCTAAAGAAAATATTCGAAAGACTTGTATTATTGTAGATATTTCAAAATATTCTCTCAGATTTTGACCATACACCGATTCAGTTCGATTTTAGTCAACTGATTTTTTTATTAACGACAGTAAAAATCTTCATCGGTAGCACTATGTTATGACAATCGACTTGGCAACAATTCTATGAACAGAAATAAAAATTCAAAATCTTCTCTCATATTAAAACACTTGCTACTCTTTTCTCTGATCATACTCATTCAATAAGGTTTTGTTAGTCGTTACGAACAATTGAGATACAGACAGAATTGTAGTTGAACACATAATTAGTATAATGATGAATGCAAGCTATTGAGAAATTTTTCTAATTTTAGTTTGTAATCTCTCAAATTGACTGCATGCATATTCATTATTTGTCAGATAAAATAAATAAGATGAAGATTCACGAAAAAAAGAAAACATCAATTTTACTAATATTAGTTCTAAGTGAACATTGATTATTTGAATTACACATGATATAAATGAAGAGTTTAACGAGTGAAAGTAATGGAATTGTGAAAAATCCCGAGGAATACCAACCTTCATACATTTTAGAATTGCTAACTTTTGAATCATTTCGAACTGTCACCTTAATATTTCGTTTGACGTCTACTATTCTTTGGATATGACTTTAACGCCGGAATCATTTGATAGTAATATCGACTATGCATTTAGGGTAGAAAAAAAAATAATTAATTGCTATTTTCTGTACTCTTGATAAAGAGGGAAGAAAAAAAATAGAAAGAAAAGATTTATATCAGTCAATGTGACATGTATGGAGTATAGAAGAAGAACGTATCCAACAAACATCTGGTCATATGATATAGTCGAATGATTTATGGACTGATATAAATGAAAAATTTGTGAATCAGACTATGCTACTGATTAGTATACATCTCTATAAAAATGTTGTCATATTAACTGTCGAAAGTTAAATCCAATCGTTGTAAACATAGTTGAATTTATTTAATTAGACTAAATTATGTAACTTTTTTTAGATGACTTAAAATTTTACATAGATCCTCATGTTCTATTTAAGAATAACGTCTTGTTGTTTGTTATCGTTGAATTTGATGAAATGACAATAGAAATTCACAAATATATTTCTTTTGTAGAACAATATATACAGTAAAATCTCTCTAATCTGGGCGGCATCGGGACCGAACCAAAGTGCCCACTTTATGAAGGTGCTCATTATTGTCAGGTTTTCAGATTTTTTGAAACTTATTAAAATGCAGTTATAATCGTTTTTACAACTACACAAAGGGATCTTTTCCTTTGTTTCAACAATCTTTTATTAAATCAACTCTTTTCACAAGAGGTAAATTAATATGTGTTGACATAATTTGATATCACCTGTTACTAACACAAGCACGATGAAATGTTACACGAGGGATTGTTGTCTGTTATTTTTTTCCCTATCAAATACGCTAGTTTTGTTCGCATCTTTCTTATACGTGTTCTATGGTTGCTTATAATAACATGATACGCATGACATCGTTTTTCCTCTTTCTGCACATGACTGATACAATATATATTGCTCATATTGACAGAGGGGATTATTGCTCACGAGATCAGAAATAAATGCCCACTGCCCAAAATAAGAAGGTGATCATTATGGAGAGATGCCCACGCATAGAGATTTGACTGTATTAAAGAATTCTTCAGATTAGAATACCTTACAGAGGTTTTTCATTTGAACAGTTGTCTATTGAATTTTTTATAATCATATTTTCCACAATTTCAAATAGAAACATAGATTTTCTGAAAAAGTCGACTATGCAACTTTCGACCTGAAAATTTGTGTGACTGATACGATCGTAATTATAGAAACCGTGATTAAAATATTTAGACACTTTGCACATAGTCTGTTAGAGTCATAAGCAATCAAAAGAATTCATACTCTACACACTATTTAGGCAAAAGTAATCTATGTCTTAAAATTTTTATATCTCAAACAGGCCATATTCAAAGTGTCTTCATGTTTTTAATCATTGTTTTCATAATGAAAATCTATCAGTCTCACAAAGTTTCAGATTAAAAGTCAGCTTTTCCAAAGATTTAGAATACTATTGGAAGTTATAGAAATTAAGATTATATAAGAATTCAATATCGCGATTGAATCTTCACTCACGTCTAAATTTTTTTCAGATTTTCTGTTAGACCACGACAGTGTCACTATTGGAGAGCATTCATTGAAATCTACGGAAGGGTCACTTCAGAATTTTTTCTTATGCGCTGATAAAGATATCTATATTTCTTAATAGCATTGAAATAGAAAAATTCAGAAGTTGATTTCATCATTAGAATGGTATTCTCATATATTTGGATCGATAAATTTTTTTAAAATTAAATCTCTAAGTTTTAAACGAAATCCTCTCCTCTCTTATTCGTATGTTACAACTATCCGAAATGTTCTCATTCATGCAGAGCCGATTTAGATGTTCTCTCAGTTAAAAGTACTACGTCTTTCTTTCATTTATTATATGACTCTCTGTGAAAATCTTCACTATCAGGTTTATGACGCCTCGTTATTCTTATCAGTTATTATCATTCCTAAACAGTTATCTATCTAACAGTATTAGTTTCATTTCGTTACACGTGCGAATATATCTATCACCAATGGCTGCTCATGTTATTTCAAGTTTGTGCTTATTTTCACTGATTTTTCTTCTATATATCCGATCAGTACAAACACTCGTTTGTTTCGAATGCAATAAATGTGCAGACACAGCATCGTGTACTTGTAAAGATACAGTTGATACTCAGACACAAAATTCATATTGTATTCTTCTACGAGAAACTTTGGAAAATGGAGTGAACTTTGAGATAAGACATTTGCCAAGGAATTCGACGAAGTATTATATATACGATCCATATTACATATCAGTAGTAGAAACAATATCTTACGATAAGCAAAGTGAAAGTTGGTTCAGTAAATCAAATAGAATTGCGTACGCATGCTCAACAGATAGATGTAATCAAGCCGATTTATTAAAAAGCTTACCGAGTAATGGTTTATCATTAATGTTACCTAACGATTGGCTCAAAAAAAATCTAATGCGTACATCAGAAAAAGATCAGACATTATGTCGTGTATGTATCGATGAAGAGATATGTGATGACACAACACATTTAGTAAATATAAATAAATGTAGGGGCGTAGTATGCCAAGGTACATGTATTATTGGTCAAACAATCGACAAAGCGGAAACAACTGAATTTTGCTATCAATCATTTTGTTCAGATGATTCATCTATTGGTCCCGAACCACAGATACCAGAGATATTGATCAGTGCTGTTTATTATATTAATTTAACTAGACTAGACGTCGTTGAAATTGATGTTAAATGTAATGGATTTGATTGTACTCGTTTCGCAATACTTGAAGAAATTAAAACCAAACTCACGAAAGATCTTAATGGTATCAAACCATTTTTAACACCAAACCATGGTAATAAAATTTGTTCAGCATCATTTATTTTTCTATTAATGATACTATTACGAATTTTTACGTTTCCCTGAAAACAAAACAAGCCTTCCAGAAAATATGTATGTCACTGTTTGTATTTTATTCATGTGTCTGTTATTTTAAAATAAAATGAAATAAATTTCTTCGCTACATATTTTTTTATTTTCATTGTGTATGTTGTTTCTAGAAGTAATCATACAAATGTGTATTTGAATTTATCTGATTTAAAACTAAAAACAAAAATCAATGTCAAATTACAACAGAAAATAGACGAATCTATTGCATTTATGAGATATTTTATGAATTCTAGAGATTCTTAAAAATTCGAACATTATACAAGTGGATAATAGATGTCTTTATAGTACATGTATTAGTATTTCGACAGATAGAAAATATGATGTTCAAAAGTGATCTAGAGCATGATTAGTTCAAGTATTTAACACATACATAGATTGCAAATAATAAAACGTGTATTTCGCTTAAATGTAATTTCTCGATTTATGAGACAAATGTCGAAAACAAAATATCGACAAGTAAAATACTGTCGAAAATTCTAACATGATATGGGAAACTCGCGTAGCATATGCTGTCACCAGAGATGTCCATCGCGGCTGGCACTGTGCCGCAGTCGCGCCGCAATGAGTTCAGAAAAATCTGATTTTACCCGCTGCCACTCCGTGATGCTCCGAAAAGTAAACATTGTCGCGCCGCTGCCGCGACGGAACAAAAGCAAAAGTTGCCGTTGCCGCGACGCGCCGCGATGGCAATAAAAAATAAGTTGCCGCTGCCGCGCTGGTACCGCGACGTTATAAATAGTACGATCTACAGCAAGTTCCCTGTTCTCTAATAAAAAATCGATTATATAGTATACAATTCGTACGAATTATTAGGTCAAATATCAGTATATAATGAAATGGACAACAATCATGCATTTATTAGACCTTCAATTGAGTAACGAACATACTGTGAGTAAGCGAGAACACCTGTAAACTTGAAATATTAAATTAAGTAGAAAGCATTGTATGAATAAAATAGAGTATTCTTATTTCGTTTGAATAGCTGATATTTTAGCATTGACAAAGCGAGAGACTATAGCAACTTACAGAAAACAACTGGCCCTATGGAAACATTATTTGATATGCGCACAAAGTACTTGAGAATCATGACTAAGAAACTCATGCGCTTTAAATAAATCTTGAGGTCTGGCTAGCTGGACGGTATGGAAAAAAGGTTCGCCTGATGTGACTATATAGTAGTAAATGAATGAAACAATATGGATTACAATATTTAAAATAAAATATCTGCCATTTAAAATTCTTACATATAATGATGATTGAAACATTTTCGTTTGTGTAGTTATGTAAGTCCATTATAAATGAGGTAGAATATAAATTCTTGAAAATCTAGTAGCATGATCCTACATCAAGTCATTATATAACTACGTGATGCCAATGTTCATATATCAGTTATATTCCCTAGACTGAAAGGATAGGGTCTGGAAACGGGAATTCACCTGTGTCTGTCTGTCCGTCTGTCTGTCTGTCTGTAACAAGCACAAATCACATGGCTCAAATGACCATTTCTGTGGCACAAATGACCATTCCTGTGGCACACATGACCATTCCTGTGGCACACATGACCATTCCTGTGGCGCACATGACCATTCCTGTGGCACAAATGACCATTCCAGTGGCCCAGATGACCATTCCTGTGGCCCAGATGACCATTCCTGTGGCACAAATGGCCATTCCTGTGACCCAAATGACCATTTCTGTAGCACAAATGAGCATTTCTGTGGCACAAATGGGCATTTCTGTGGCACAAATGGCCATTCCTGTGACCCAAATGACCATTTCAATGGCACAAATGACCATTTCAATGGCACAAATGGCCATTCCTGTGGCAGAAATGACCATTTTTTATGGCACAAACGACCACTTCTGTGGCACAAACGACGGTTTTTATGACACAAACGACCACGTTAATAGCACAAATGGCCATTTTTACGGTGCTTTCGGTGTTTGAATTCATGGAAGGGAAACGCCAAATAATTCCTTCCCAGTGATGGAACCAAGCAGGATGTGTCTCCTATGGAATTTTGAGGCTACCATCGTTAAGTTTCTGGTTCTCGCGAGTTGGTAGTTAGGTGAGATCTGACCAGCCTCCTCTCCACTAGGGGTGCAACGAGTCTGAATTTTTGTATAGGGTTCGGTCTCCGAACCCTATACAAAAGTTCGGGGTTGTTGCCCTCCTGCTTCCGACTTAAGAAAGCCTTCGAGCCCCCTGACATGATTTTTCAAACATGGTTCTGATCTACCCGAGAACTTGAGGTCCCTGCCCCCATTCCAATCCCCAAATTTGGCAGTTGCCGCTCTTCGTGCTTCGCTTTGTGTTTGCGTTGTTTCTGATTCATTTTCGTAAGAAAATGTTCATTGCTCGCTTGTTCCTTGCCTCGTTTCTGCTTATTTGCCTCCCCCCGTGTCTCCTATGAACTAATGCTCTCGTTTCTTTGAAACTTCAGTATCAGATTCTGACACAAACAACTAATTTTCTCTCCAGTTGAGGTAGTTCAAGTCGTAACACCTAACAGTCTAGGGCCCAGTGAATCGACTTTAGACGTCGATGAACGTTACTTGTTATTAAAGAGCAACGAAAATAAACTAATTGAGAAAGGAAAAATTGTTTTGGTTTGAATCAAACTGAAACAATCTACTTTTGTATTGTAGGTTCTATAGAAAAAAAATGAAATTTCAACCGCTGCCACGACGATAAAAAAAGAAAATTTGCCGCTGCCGCGCTGCGCCGCGACGCCTAAAAAGCGAAAGTTACCGCTGCCGCGCCGTGCCGCGACGCCTAAAAGGCGAAAGTTGCCGCTGCCGCGCCGCGCCGCGACGACTAAAAAGCGAAAGTTACCGCTGCCGCGCCGCGCCGCGACGACTAAAAAGGGAAAGTTGCCGCTGCCGCGCCGCTACCGCTGTGAGAGTAGCGGCGCGGCAGCGGTAGCGGCAGCGGCAGCACCGCTATGGACATCTCTGGTTTCGTATTCAAAATAAAAATAGCACTAAATCTAATTACCGATATACAAACATAAGTATCGAGTCAAATTACCATTGGCTTAGAAAAATGCTCGTATTCCAGTTATGCCATTTAGTAAAACGTTGTTGCTATCAAAACTATTATTTAGGATTTCCTAAACTAAACGCTTGTGTTTCTCAATAAACAATAAAACTTCTTCGAGACTGTATATAGTATTTAAACCGTATGAACATTGATCGAGAGTCGAACAGAATAGATTCTAGTTTTCAAATATCAACATGGTGCTGCTGAAATTCGAAACACACAGAAGAATATAAACATAAAAAGATCTTGAAAATATCTAAAAAATATCCGATCATTGTTTTTTGTAAGAACCATGACTTTTTTCGACATATATTTTAACTTCATAGGTCCCCTCTTTATGAATAGTAACTATTTATCATTCTATCATGGAAAAAATTTTTCAGATGTTCATAGAAAGCTTCTCTATGTCACATATTGTACTATCGTGCTAACTTAATTCTTTCTCTATTTATTAAAATCTTCAAGCAATGAAAGATATATGACTATATTCCTGTACATCAACACCAATATTCAAGACAGAGCCAATCAGAAAATCTTACTATAAGTTATCGCTGAGGTATTTTTCGGGACTAAAAAAACCCTTTTACTAAAGTTATCCTAAATATCAACTACTAACACATAATTTGAATATGATAATTTAAATGATAGCTACCATGAGTTGTTAACAGAAACATGTGGTAATAAAAAGAATGAGTGCAGCTATTGTTAAATCGTATTTTCTTCTATCAGAGCGCTGGAGCATGAAAACTATGCTTTGTACCCGTTTCAGAGCATGTACACTAGAAAGATAAATGAAACAACACTTATTCGATATATATTGACAGCACTTTTTGGAAAGTTTTATCAAAGGAAACACATAAGCGTATCGTGTTTTCTAAGAGTATTATTTAAAGAAATATCATACAACACAAAACATGTAATTTGAAGTATCTACATGTGTGTCAAAATAATCCGTCTCTCCTCTAAGTTATTTGTCTTTATTTTATAGAAGAACAATAATTTATGCTAAAATTTTCGATTTATTTGAACCATTCTAGATTATTTACAGGTAATATGAACCAATAGCTTTATTGTGAATTTTACATTAGTCATGAAAAGTACTTGGAGAGCGATAGACGGTCAGTCAGGGATGTGAGTGTAAGAAAAAGAATGAATAGAAAAATTCTAAAGGTCCATCGAAAACTTTTCCTCGTCCGAATTTTTTCGAAAAATTTTATTTGACAAATAGTTAAAAAAGAAAAATGGAACAGGAAGAAATTGTTAGCTAATATTTCATCTGGAGTAAGATATACAGAAAATGGAATTCCATACAAAAACGATTAAATCTTGATAAGTCGGGATCAAAAATGAAGTGTGAAGAAATCATTTTTCAACCATAGAACGATGTGACTGAACTTTTCCAAGATCAATTCTCTCCATGAATATCAAGAAAAGAGAATCACTTCAATCGCTTAGTTAATCGATAAGACTATCATATTAGCATTCACTCATACCGGCCATACCCACAACCGCAAGTAGATTGATCATATTAAGATAAAAAATATCAAGAAAAAACTCAAATAGATTTCTATGAGAAACTTTGTTTAATCATTGATTCGTAAAAATTCTAAAACCAAATGACCTTTTCAAATATCCATCAGTAAAATAGAAACTTTTGACTTGATGTTAAACACAGAACTATCCCATACTTTTGGGAGCGATCTTTCAATTTTGTATCGAATGCTTTTTCGACTAATTTTATCTCTCAATTGCATTGCCCATTTTTTTTCTTTTTGTTTTTAAATAATCTCGTAGCTCGTACTTCTTCTTAGTTAAACCGTGAAGCATTTTTCCAAAGTGATACTTTTAATGCTATACCTTGTTGAATCTGACTATATGAATTTCGAAATATTCTCAATTGGAAAATTTGATAGAATCAAGCGATGAATAGATTTCAGATTGTGAACGATTTTTAATTAACAGAATTTGTTTTTTTCGTTTATCATTCATTTCTATGCAAAAAGACTAAACCGATTACTTCGTATGAATATATTCAATGTGATCCTTATAAGATTTCATGTCGAAAGAAGTAAGCGTAATTTCGAAATTTTGAAAATAAATAAAAGAACATAAGAAAACAGAGGAATTGTTGCTGATGAATCACAATATCTTCTATTTCTTTCCATTTGTTTCAATAGTCTAATGTGCATTTTGTGCTTGCTATGTCAGCATATAGGAAAGAAGAAAGCGATTGTTAAATCATACTTACCTGCCACGGATGCAATCACGATCATCAACGTGAATGCTCCAGGTTGAGACGTGAGCATTGCACATCGCTCTCGTTGACGCCTGCGAAAGGTCCACATCGGGCTTTCTCGAGTGGAGAATTTATTACGCGGTCATTTGCGTTCGCGCATTGGCCATTTCAATAATTTAATATGTTAAAGTTCTACATAGAAGATCAGTCAGCTTGACCAAGTAAACGAATGGAATTGAACTTTTTCAGGAAATCACAACAAATTAAGATTTTCCTTTTAATTGAAGTGAATGGTGAAAGATAGAAGCAATCGTTTTAAACATTATTCACATGAAATATAATGTTAAACAAATACCTATTATTTAAATCACCCTGAAGATATTCATGGCTAAGTGAAAAGAACAAAAACGGTTTTAATTAAAAGATAAAACGTAAAAAATTGGTAAATAGTTCTCCCGAAATTCTTTTATGTTCTAATGTCAAAATGATCTGCTTTCTACTCTTTTTTCTTACTCAAAATGTTGTCAGTTATATACTTTTTTGTTTATCTATTAAGTCATCAAAATTTTATCGAGCTAATCAGAAATTCATATCAATAAGAGACGAACACGACGCTACCGAGGTTCTTGATTTTATGAGATCAGGAACAGTTCTGAACGAAAGTGAAATTGACTATAATCACGTAGACAGACACATCGAATTAGTCTTCGATTCATAAATGAAATATTTTCTCAACACAAAAATAAATAAAACGAATCTTATTCTTGGTATCTGTTTCCATCGAAATAAATCTTAAAATCATTTGACTAATTATCACATAACAGTGAAAAATAGTACATACTGCCATTGATGCTTTAATTTCGACAAGGTGTTCCAGAATTAATCGCCTAAAAAGATAATTTCGGGCCTCCGTGGTATTTAACTAAAACGGTAAAATGTTTAATAGTGTCGTTTGAAACTATTACAATTCATTTAAAAGATAAAACATTACATTGACCTCAATGATCAGCAATATAGATTTTTGGTTTCTGCAATTTTTCAATAGTTTCTTTGAATTCTTCGAATAGGTAGCTTGTTAAGAACTTAACAGAATTCTCTCGAATGCTCTATCACAAAAAATCCCGAAAACTGTTACTAGTACAGTTGATAATTGCGACGCACTTGTAAGAATACTTGATAAAAAGAAAAATACGAAAATGTCTGAAATCTTGTTGACAGGTCCTATTCTGTTGAGCTGTTTTTCCAGGTCATTTGACAAAAGTAATTTTCTATTTTTCAGTGGTAGACGAATGCTCGTATTTTTCCTTCACGTCTCATAGTCATGAAATAGATACCTGTGGCTCCTACTGTTGAAAATATGTGATAACGATGCATTCAATTATGTATTAGAGATCCTCGTGACGTGTTTTTGTTTTAAGGTCTTCAATTGGCATATTAAAGAAAAAAGCCATCGCTTGAGTTGTTGAAAATGAAGGTGTGGGAAGGTATAAGTTCACTCACACCTAAGGTTGTTTAGATTCTACATGTCGTTTGTTGAAAATTGTCGTGAAACCATACTTCATTGATCTTGATTTTTTATTCAAAACTTTCGATGGATATATTTGTTCGATTTGCTATATAATGCATCCAAATACTACTCATTGTGTCCGAGGTTGAGGTTACAAAATATTCCATGGGATTTAAAATACTCGATGCTCAATTGCTTCTGGAGATTTATTATTCATGTAGCCATCAGGATTTTAGTTTATTCATGTTATTTGAGGGCTTACATCTTCGATTCTGGAGCGTTTCACTACTAACCGTGATTAGCTCAACTAACAGTTGGCAGTTCAAGTACCGAATCGTATCAGAAAAATATTTCAGTCCACTTTCTCTATGGATACGAATGTGTAGATTAGAGAGACACCTGGGTAATGATTGTCATTATACAATAGCTTTCAAGAAAAACCATACTAATCTGGAAATTAATTTGCCTATGTTGCTTCTTATTACACGTATGATATCGAATTTCGTTTACCAATCGCAAAGGCTTATCGAAGAAAAATAAAAAAAGTTGAGTTAACGTGAGCCAAGTGTGCGATAGACAAGACCAATTTTGTGTTTTTAATATCGTATCATCCATTGATTTGACAAGTTTCAAAATGAACTCGAACATAGTTCTTGTGGTCCTTCTATTGAATTGCTTGTTAAATTTCGTATTTTTTATAGGTGATTCTATCACAGAAGGTAAGAGATATGTCTCGACCCATTGTCGACTTTTGCGAAACCATTTATAAAACTGGAAACTTGTTTCTTTTTGAAATTTTTTGTAAACGAGAGCAGCTAAGATAGGCGTTTCAGAAGTCCACCGCCATCCTTGGGTAGGGATTTGTGAACAGGGGTACATTTTCCACTATGATAATGACGAACAGCTACCGGATGGAATCCATATGCATCGTGATCGATTATTTTATCCATCGTTAGAATGCGATATCCTTCTGACTTATATTCCATTGTTTTTTCTTACTAATGTCTCGGTAACAAAAGCAAGCAAAATCACAATTTATTAGTTTTAATTTGACCCATATCGCCTCTTCTTTGGGTACCATCTCCAATGATTGTAACACTTGATGTATCGTCTTACAAAACGCTTGATATATCTTTGTTATCGAGAATTATTCTTTTCCATTCAAATATTCTGCTAATAGTTTCCACTATACTACATCAAATACCAAAATGTTTCTGAAAGAGAAGCCAGTTATAATTAGATAACATCAGTCTAGTGTCGGGTTTCTGAGAAACACTACATGATATATGTTGGACATAAGAGAATATGCATAGAGTCCAGGATATGAATGATATGGCAGGAGATCCATGTGATAGAAAATACCTCGTCGGATACACCGCACTAAGAAAGCTAGCAAAGTTGTCAATACATTCAGATTTTCAGGGAATCTCAGACTTCTTTACAATGAAATTCATATATAGCTTTGTACCGAAAGACTGATTCAAAATGAATAAAGGTGAAAATAAGAATACATGACTTTTAGCAGCCAATGCAAGATCGCTGGGAAATAAGTTCGTCAAGAAACATGACCTCTTTTCATGTTTTAGGCTACAATCATCCTGGTGGAATGCATCCTAAACATCAGATAGAATTTGTAAAGCTTCAAGTGTCTAATAGACGGCAACCCTATTATGATGCCTATCGCCAATTGATCTAATATGCTGATGCGGCATCAAATCATAGCACGCATGCCCTAGCCGATTTTGCTGTTCCTGGTTACTACATTGATCCCGTATTGCACCAAAGGAATTCAGCTGGACTTCAATCGGATGCATTTGATGCATATGCGTGTGCACTGGCTTATCACATAAGTGACGGTCAAACAAAATACGCCAATCAATCAATACGATTTTTGAAATCATGGGCGGATTTAAATACGAAATATTCTGATTTTGACGGTAGTCTTGTTATGGTGTATTCCGGCACGGCAATGGTTATGGCTGGTGAACTTCTTCTTAGCTACGATGGTTGGAGTATTAATGATAAAGAAAAATATTATCAATGGGTACGAAATGTCTATCTAAAAGCGTCAAATGAAATCAGATTACGGAGAAATAATTGGGCTGATTGGGGTCGATTGGGTTCCATTTTATCTGCACATTTGTTGAACAATTTTACGGAAATGGCTGAAAATATCCGTTTGGTGAAAAGTGATCTGTTTCATAAGATTGCAGTCAATGGTCACATGCCCGAAGAGACTGCCAGAGGGGCAAACGGTATTTGGTACACATATTTTTCTCTTGCACCAATTACAGCTACATGCTGGGTAGCCTATCAATCGACAGGTGAAAATCTATTTACCAATTATGTACAGGGCAATTCTTCCATCAAACAAGCGCTCGATTATTTGTATTATTATAATCTTCATCCTAATGAGTGGCCATGGTTTGTAAATCCTAATAAAGGAACACCGACTTCATGGCCTGGTAATTTATTAGAAGCCATGTCATCTCTTTATGGAGATAATCGTTACACTGATTATGTGAAATCCGCACGACCATTAATTTATACTAAACATCATTTTGCTTGGACTTTTCCCACATTGATGACTGTTCAATTCGGAAACTATGAATAGTTCACTATTCAGAAAAACATAATCTATGGAAATTTGTGTTCACCTAATCAGTAAAACACGTACAATAAAATATCTTGTATTAAAAAAGCTGAGCGTTTCTGTGCAAGTTTGATTATTATGAAAAACGTTTTTCGCAGCAGCAGATAATTATTGAAAAGACAGATACGTGTATTTTCTAGTTTATGATCATTCTACGATGTTTCGATAATTTTATTTTTATTTTCAAGTAAATAGATAGAAGTTGCGGATTCAAGAAAAAACAATATCGATGACCTCTCACACTCACTCTAGAACAAGAATACAATAACCATCGGATTCATATTTAATCTGAAATGGGTAGAACGATCTTTTAGATAATAAATGTGTGTATTTTAATTCAGAGAAGACAGATATCTAAATGGCGATGCATCCACACCCACCCTTGTTACGGATGATGGTCTGCCAACAGTAATGAAATCTATTGGGAATCGTAGATGCAGAATGAAAAGATTAAATCATGAAATCCACAGTTATTCAAAACGAAATACAAGAAAACTGTTAGATATTAATGGAAACAGCAATTTACACATGAGGATTGTGTTGCACAATATTTCGTTTGAGTGCTTAGATTGTTTTCAGTACATTTAGACAAATGAAAGAAAAAGATTATGCACCAGATATTCCAATGTTCTGTCATAAGATGAACATCGGAAACAATGCGAACAAATTAATAAACGTGCTATTGTGGTAGTTTCGTGACATTATTTCATAGAATACATACAATTTATCATTGCCAATTGAATCGTTTTAAATTATGTGTCCTTCAATCCCAGGAGCTTTGATTCCTGATTTCAAAATAACAGTACCAATAAAAAATTCGAGCTTCATCCCAAACGGCTTCTTTGATCAATGAATCGAGTACTTCAGCTCTGCCTTCAATAATTACCGACTGAATATTCTGATGATAAAGAATGGAAACGATTGAAGATGGAACAAGTTTGTCGACGGATAAAAATTTCGTCTTGTCATCACATGCGTTGGCTTTCATCTCGTTCAAAACAACATCTCCATATCGTAAATTCAATTGTGGATTGTCAATTAACGCAGTATTTTTGCCAACTAAAGCAGCATTTTCTTCACTTCGTCACTGATGTACTAATTTACGTGATTCTTCACATGTGATCCAAAACTGATGTCTTTCGTTTGATGGTGGAGCAAAATATTCATCTTTGGTTTGAGCCCATTTTAAAATAATGTATGGTCTTTGTTTTTGAACATGAGTAAAAAATCTTGTGTTCAGCTCGAGACATTCATCTTGTAAAATGCCAATTAGAACCTCAATACCAGCATCGGTTAGTTTTCAATACCTTTACCATTGACTAATTCAAAAGGATCGCGACAACCAACGACTATTTTTGGAATGTTATGTTTAATAATTAAATCAGCACATGGGGATGTTTTACCGAAATCTGCACATGGTTCCAATGAAACATAGATTGTAGATTGTTTGAAAATTTCTGCAGCCATCACCATATCACTATTGCAGTTTTAAATCACGTCATTAATAGCGTTAACATCGGCGTGTGCCTTTCCGTACCGTTGACGATATCCTTCACCAATAATTCGATCAAGATGAACAATGACTGAATCCACCATTGGATTTGGACACACGAAACTTGCACCCACCGATGCAAGTTTCAAACAACGCTGCATGTATCTATTATGATCCGTAGTCATATTTAACATTTATATCTACGTCTAAGAAGCATTTGATGTTGATTAGTGAACGAGTTTAATTACGTAGAAGTACGAAAGTCGTATTTCAGCTACTTTTTTTTCTCTAATCTGTTTTTCACATATGAATACTCATTTATCAAAGTAAGATAACATATTCTGCTTAAAATCTGAAGTTCTCTATCAGATTGCTCGAGTGTCAACTTGGATGTTAGTTATTGTCTGAAAATCATTTATGATTGAGATTCGGCATTATCTATGAGGGATCATAAGTTATAATGATATATCAACTTACTGGACGACTCCATTTTATGCAACCATCTAGCATTATAATTGGCTGATTAAAAATATACTAATAATTGTTAAAGTATCCCTCACCAATCGAATTCCAAGTCATACTGTCTGAAAAATAATTACTTGTTTTAGAATTTTAGTAACTGTCCCACAGAATAGATATTATTCGAATTTTCCCTGTTTTTGATATTTCATACCAGTTGATCTTACAAGAAAACCACTCAAATATGATACCGACTGTTTGAGTTCATATTATTGTCTTGCAATTGAAGTTATGAACGTGTTTCTTAATATCCCATCGAATTTAAGAACACAGAGAATATTTCGATGTAAAATTTTACCCATTGAGAGATCTAATGATATGTATAATGTCTGAAAACTCTTCTTTTACAGATATTCTATGGATTATCAGACCTATTAGAAAAATGACCGTTACTTGAATTTGAAGACTCTTAAAAGTAAATCTTCTAGAATTTTCATAAAGATGTCCTCGTAGACATAGTGCAGACTCGAACAGCGGTTTTCATTGCGGTTGATAGTTTCCTTATCGAATAAATAAATAAAGTATGAATATTCGACTAATCAGAGTCAGTTATAATGGTTTCTACTGTGAATAAGTTACTGGCATCAATACACGTAAAAATTGTAAAATGATATTTATTCTTATTTAAGAGAGAGCTGTGATATTTGTTGAACATATACATTCTATTTGTTAATTAAGTTAATCCTTTTAATAGATTTATTGCATTTTTATTAAACTTAGTATGCTAAATGAAAATTATATGACACGGCCGAGTAATCCATGCTCTTTTCTTAACTATGCAGGAAAAAAATTGCAATCATTTGAGATTTTGAGTAGGAGTGGTTTGACACAAGTATGAGTAACGAGATAGTCATACCACCCTTTACTTAGGTCTGACAAAAAGTTCGTGCGTCGTTAAATAAAAATTTAAAGATAAGATGAT